>PVJX010007220.1:0-62961 GCA_004027295.1 Dolichotis patagonum | reverse complement strand
TAATCTGCGTTTCTCAAATGATCA
This sequence comes from Dolichotis patagonum, assembly GCA_004027295.1. Lineage (NCBI taxonomy): Eukaryota > Metazoa > Chordata > Mammalia > Rodentia > Caviidae > Dolichotis > Dolichotis patagonum. The sequence continues at coordinate 62,937 of PVJX010007220.1, read as the reverse complement.
GTGATGGTGAACATTTCTTCATATATTTTCTTGCCATTTGTATATCTTCATCTGAGAACTGTGTGTTCATCTCCAATGCCCATTTTTGGAGAGGGTCTTTGAATTTGGGGGGCTTGATATTTTTCAGTTCTTTATATGTTCTGGATATAAGTTCTTTGTCTGAGGGGTTGTTGGCTAAAATTTTTTAACATTTTTGTGGGTTTTCTTTTCACTTTGTTGGTGATTTCTTTTGAAGTGCAAAAACTTTTCAGTAATATGAGATCCTAGTTGTTGATTCTTTAAAGTATTTCCTATGTGGTTTGCATTTTATTCATGAATTCTCTCCCCACCCCTATGTCTCCAAGATTTTTATCTATTTTGTCTTCCAGTAGATTTACTGTTTCTGTTTTAATATTTAGATCCTTGATCCATTTTGACTTTAGTTTAGTGTATGGTGATAGGCATGGGTCTATTTTCAGTCTTCGGCATGTGGAAAACCAATTTTTCCAACGCCATTTATTAAAGAGGCTATCTTTTTTCCAGTGAACATGTTTAACCCCTTTGTCAAATATAAGGTGGCTGAATGTCTTTGTAGTGGTGTTGGCATTTTCTGATCTGTTCCACTGATCTTCAGGTCTATTTCTTTGCCAGTACCATGCTGATTTTATCACTGTGGCTTTGTAGTATAGTTTCAAGTCAGGAATTGAGATTTCTCCTGTCTTCCCTTTGTTACCCAGAATCACCTTTGCTATTCTAGGTTTCTTCTGTTTCCAGATGAATTTTAGGAATATTTTTTCTAGAACTGTAAGGTAGGTTAATGGTATTTTGATTGGGATTGCATTGAATCTGTATAACAGTTTTGAGAGTATGGCCATTTTTACAATGTTGGTTCTTCCTAATCAAGAACAAGGAACATCCTTCCATTTTCTAATATCCTCTTCAATCTCCTTTTTTAGAGTAGTGTAATTTTCAGCATATAGGTCTTTTACCTTCTTAGTTAGGTTGATTCCTAAGTATTTCATTGTTTTAGATGCTATTTGTGAAAGGAAATATTTCCATAATTTCTCATGGAGTTTTTTGTGTATAGGAATGCTATTGATTTTTGAGTGTTGACTTTGTATCCAGCTATGCTACTGAATTTGTTTATTACCTCTAGTAGTCTTTTAATGGAGTTTTTTGGTCTTCTATGTAGAGTATCATGTCATCTGCAAATAGTGATAATTTAACTTCTTCTTTTCCTATTTTTATTCCTTTTATTTCTTCCTCTTATCTGATTGCTCTGGCTAATATTTCTGGAACTATATTGAATAGGAGTGATGATAGTGGTGACATCCTTGTCTTGTTCCTGATTTTAGGGTGAAGACTTTCAGTTTTTGCCCATTTAGTATAATGTTGGCTGTTGGTTTGTCATAGATGCCCTTTATAAGATTGAGGTAGATACCATCTATTCTGAGTTTCTGTAGGGTTTTTATCATGAAAAGGTGTTGGATTTTGTCGAAACCTTTTCTGTATCTGTTGAGATGATCATGTGATTTTTATTTTTGGCTCTGTTGATGTGGTGTATTACATTTATTGATTTGCGTATGTTGAACCATCCCTACATTCCTGGAATAAATCCTACTTGGTCATGGTGTATAATCTTCTTGATGATTTGCTGCATTCTATTTGCCAGTATTTTATTGAGAATCTTTGCATCAATGTTCATTAGTGAGATTGGTCTATAGTTCTCCTCTTTGGTCGGGTCTTTCTCTGGTTTTGGTATCAGAGTGATACTTGCCTCCAAGAATGATTTAGGGAGGACTGCTTCTCTTTCAATTTCATTGAAGAGTTTAAGGAGTATTGGCATTAAATCTTCTCTAAATTTTTTATATAATTCAGTTGTGAGTTCATCAGGACCTGGGCTTTTCTTTGTTGGTAAGTTTTTAATCATGTTTTTGATTTCAGTAGTTTATATTCAGTAGTTTATATTCAAAATTGTTATATTTTCTTGATTGAGCTTTGATATTTCATATGTTTCTAGAAATCTGTCCATTTCCTCTGTGTTTTCCACCCTGTGTGAGTGGAGATTTTCAAAGAAGGAGTTCATGATCTTTTGAATTACTATCGATCTGTGGTAATTTCCTTCTTTTCAGTTCTTATTGCGTGGATTTGAGTTTTTTCTTTCTTTTTCTTGATGAGGTTGGCCAGGGGTTTATCAATTTTGTTTATTCTCTCAAAAACCAGCTCTTTGATTCATTAATTCTTTGTATTGTTTTTTTTAGTTTCAATTGCATTAATTTTTTGCTCTAATCTTTACAATTTCCTCTCTTCTATGAGCTTTGGGTTTGACGTGCTCTTTTCTAGAAGCTTGAGATGTAGCATTAGGTCATTTATTTGTGTTTGTTCCATTTTCTTTTTTTGTTGTTCCATTTTCTTGATGTGACTATTTATTGCTATATTGTTCCCTCTTAGGACTGCTTTCATTGTGTTCCATAGGTTACCGTATGTTGTATCTGCATTTTCATTGTATTGTAGATATTGTTTTATTTCTTCTTTAATTTCATCTGTAACCCACTGTTTATTCCGAAGGTTGTTGTTTAATTTCCATGTATTTATGCAGGTATTGCAGGGATTTTTGCTATTGATTTCCAATTTTAGTGCCCTATGATCAGATATTATGCATGGGATAATTTTGCTCCCTTTGTATTTAGTTAAGAATACTTTATGGGTTAATATATGGTCTGTTTTGGAGAATGTCCCATGTGCAGCTGAGAAGAATGGATATTCTGATGTGGTTGGGTGGAACACTCTCTAAACATCCACTAAATGCATTCGCTCACAGGTATGATTCAGTTAAGTTATTTCTTTGCTGACATTTTGTCTGGTTGGTCTATGTTGATCTTTGTGACAGTGGGGTGTTAAGGTCTCCTGTAACAATTGTGTTCCTGTGTACTTAGTTTTTCATGTTCATTTGTATTTGTCTTACATATTTGTGTGCTACTGTATTTGGTATATATATTTGTAATTGTTCTTCCTCTTGTAGTTTTCCACTTACAAGTATGTAGTGGCCTTCTTTATCTCTTTTAATCCTTTTAGGTTTGAAGTTCACTTTGTCTGCAAACAAAATAGCTACCCCTGCTTTTTTCTGGGCTCCTGTTGGATGAAATACTGTGTTCTATCCTTTGACTTTTAATGTATGAGTTTCTTTTTGAGTCAGGTATTGCATACAGCATATTGTGGGATCCTGTTTCTTGATCCATTCTGTCAACCTGTTTCTTTTTGGGCTCACATGAATTGAGCCCATTTACATTTATGGATATCACTGATATGTACTGGCTTGACTTTGCCATGTTGTGTTCCTACTGTTGGTTTCCTGATTTTCTCCCTTGTTTAACTTCTTGTCCAGCCTGGTGATTTCCTTTTGTTGTTGTTCTGGAAATTGTGGTCATTTTTATGTGTATCTAGGATAGCCTTCAGCACTGTTTCTAAGGTTGGTTTGGTGGACATGAATTTCTTCAGTTGTTCTTTGTCATGAAAGTACCTTGTTTCTCCATTAAATTTGAAAAACAGTTTTGCTGGGTACATCAGTCTGAATTGGAAGTTGTTTTCTTTTAGGGCTTGAAATACTTCACTCCAAGCTCATCTTAACTTGAAGGTTTGTGCTGAAAAGTCTGCTGTGATTCTAATAGGCTTTCATTGGTAGGTGAGTTGTGTCTTTTCTCTAACAGCTTTTAGTTTTCTGTTTTTATGCTGTATGTCTGGGATCTTAATTATTATATGCCTGGGTGTAGATTTATGTTGGTTGTGACTGTTTGGTGTTCTGTATGCCTCACTTATTTGTATATTAGATTTTTTTCCCCATGTGTGGGAAATTTTCTGCTATTTTGTGAATAGTTTAGTTATGTCATTTGCATTGTCTCCTGCATCTTCACTGATGCCTATTAATATTATATTGTTTCTCTTGGCATCATCTTGAAGCTGCTGGATTGTCATTTCATGCTGCTTTGTTGTTTTTATAAGTTCTATCCTTTCGTGATTGCTATCTGCAATCCTGTCCTCAAGGTCAGGAATTCTATCCTCAGCTTCATTTAAACGGTTTTGCCTACTTTCAATAGAATTTTTTGTTTCTTGGATATCTCTTTGCATTTGTTGCATGGATTCTGCTTGTTTTCTGCATTGTTCATTCAAAGTTTCAATCAATTTCCTATGCTCTTGTTTTTTTTTTTTTATCTATTTCTTCTCTAGCTATGTCGAGCAACTCATTTACTAAGGTTGTTATTTCTTCTTTATGTAAGATATTATTTCTAATTTGATTTCCTGTATAGCCTCATGGATTTGTTTCTTCATTTGCTATCTTTTCAGAGATTTCTGGTGTCTGACTTTTAAAGTCCTCTATTTCAATGTCACCTGTACTTGCTTCTGATGGACTAGATGTTTGAGATTGCATCTTGCCTTTTCGTTTTGTCATTTTCAACTTTTGGGTAAATATTTGGTCTTTGAATCCCAACAGTCTCAACTGTCCATAGTGTAAATTTTAGGGTCCTACTGTGTGGTTGATGTTTGTCCAATTGCTGGGTACCACAATGAAGAGGAGAGCCAGTCACCTGAATTCCTCCTACAGGGCCTGTTGGGTGAGTGCCAGATTCTTTCTGGGTTGACTAGCCTAGAAGTATTGATGCAGGTCAACTCTTACTTCCTGCTGTTGCTATGTCTTCAGGTTGTTGCAGGTCACCAGATCTCCCTGTCTATAGTATTTGTGTCAGCTGAGGCCCTACTGTGACACTGGGGGTCTCATAAGCTTTTAGTTTTCTCCAAGTTGGGGAGGCCTTATTGGCGCACTCCTCAATCTGTCTGATGTTCTCTGTGTGGAGAGGGGTATTATCCACTCTCTTGCCAGGTTTGCCAAGGTTTTCCAATTGAAGAGAGTTTCACTTCAGTTCCTATTTACCCACTGCAGACCTCTACGTTAGGGGCAAACTCACCATACTGACTGGAGCCTGCTGAAGTCTTCTGTTTGGGTCAGGGGTTCCTGAGTCTCTTCCAGCCAGCACAGTAATCCACGGTAGTCCAAGGTTCTGGGAGAATGGGTTGGATTCAAAGATCAGCTGCAGTACTAGGTCCAGGAGGTGGGTGGGTTCCCCAAGGAGCGGGCCTGCGGCAGTGGTCAGGGGCGTCTCAGGCGTGCTGGGGGCATTCCAGGTGTTCTCAGCCAACAGGCGGGCCTGCAGCAGCAGTCTGAGGTGACCCAGGCATGCCAGGGTGTCCCAGGTGTTCCCGGCTGAGGGGTGGGCCCAGTGGCGGCAGTCCAAGGCCTATTCCTATTATTTTCTTAGTCATCCTTGCAATTTTACCAAACACATCGAACAAACACTGGTTATTTTATATGTTAACATCTCTTTTAGCAACACTTAAACATTAGAGTAGTAGCTTTAGTCACGTTTTACCCAATTTAATTGTTTTTGCTGTTCAACATTTTTGTCCATTTAAAAATCCCACAAAGAGGCTGGGTATATAGGTCAGCTCCTGATATGAGATCCTCAATTCAATTCCTAGTTCCAAAAACAGGAAAAAAAAAAAAAAACAAACAAGAAAAGAAAATCCCACAAAATAGTAGTTATTGTTTTGACTCTACAGAGACTGTTGGATTTTCTAATATTGGCTTATACACTTTTTGTTCTTACATCTTATCCTTCCTGTATATTTTTTTTCTTCCTAAAGGGAGGCATCCCTGCCCCAGCATATGCATTCCTGAAAGTATTGTTCCTGAAAATAGCAGACCTGTAGAAAAAAATAGTCTGTGTAGCTCTGCAACCAGAGAGATAACCAAAATATAAGGACAGTCCTAATAAAAAAGGAGCAAAAGTAAATCTCCTGGAATCTGTGGAAATCTGGTCCTTTGCTGCCTCAAACCCTAGGGCTTAACTTGTGCTGTCCCAAGATATTTTGGGCCTGCAGGGCCTGTTCCTCCAGGGAGACTGGCTGCCCACTGTGCCAGGGAAGAGTTTGCTGTCTCACTCCTCAACACAGATGCATCCTCCTTACATCATCCCAGTGAGTGTTGCTCTCTGCCTGGATTCTGTTTCCAGGCATAACAAATAGGAAACATGGGAAAATGGTCGCAGGCTAAATCTGTGTGAATGTGGGGTCCTTGCTAGTTCCCCTTGCCTGGGACAACTGCCCTTTGGGTTCTGCCCACATTGAGGAGCTGGCATGTAGCCATGTTTTCCTCAGCAGTTATGGTGACTATCAGTGGGAGGACTGGTCCACCTAAGCTGTTCTCTCATGGACTGCGGCTGGGCTGTGATTTATTGCCATTCATTTTTTAAAGTTACATTTTTAAACTTTCTATGTATTTCACATATCTCACCCAAAGATTTCTGTATCTGAAGTCATTGGGAGGTATAAACTGCTCACTTGTTTCTCCTCTTTTTCAATATGGTTACATTGCTTTCTTGTGTATGTTGAATTTTTCACTTGGAGTTCACATGTGACCAGCTACTCCTTATCTTCCCTTTCTCAGCGGGGCTTTATGAAGTAAGTGAACCCTGCAGAAGATGGATTGGTACCTTTTCAGTTCTCTGAGGATGGTGCCTATGTATTGGGGAGATGTTTTTCGGTCATGGATGGCTTGGGAAAGCCACTCTTAAATTCTCTCCAGTTCTCCTAATCTGTGAGGATTCTGTGAGCCAAGTGTAAGACATTTTTTTCCGGAGGATTCACATGTTCTTTTTCCAGAAGCCCATTGGAGCACAGGCTAAGCCACGTCAGCTCCTTCTTGGGTGGCTCCTTGCCTGGCTTAGGGCTCCTGTGCTGGTGCTTCTGCTTGTTTTTCCCAAGTCCAGCCTCAATGTGGCCTCCTAGCAGTGGGCAAGCACCTGTTGGTGTGCTGACCCATGGAATGGTGCTGCTGGACCGTGGCCACAGGACCATCTGTCATCAGATCCCCTTCCTTCCCCTGCTGCGAGCTGTCTTGCTTGCCTCCTACATTGGTGATTTGATTTTTGCTACTATCAGATCTTTTTTCTTTCATTTTTATTGATTGATTGATTGATTGATTGATACCGGGGATTGAACTCACTTGCCAGGCAGGCACTTACACCACTGAGCTAAATCTGCTACCCTTGTTTTTTCTTTTAAATAGCCTGCTTCAAAACAATGAATTCACTTAATCTGTGGCACTTCCCATCTTGACCTGTCTTTTTTCTTGTTATGCTTTGACTTAACAGTTTTTGTGGGATTTTATTATAGTACGTCTATTTAGGAGGGGTGATTCCATCCAGCAACTGGCCTCTTTGTCTGTTTCTTCTGAGCAGCAGCATTGAATGTGGATTGCTTCTTCCAAGTTTATATACTCTCAGGTTGGTTTTATTGTTACTGGAGAGGAGTCCAAGAAGGTACAGTTTTAAAATAATAAATATTTCTTACTGTAAAACCTATGTGCTCATTATAGAGATGTTTTTTAAAAGTTAAAAGTTTAGTGAAAAAATTCTGATTGCTGTCAGAAAGCTACTGTGGGCCCTCACACTGCAGCTTGGTGTGGCTTCTCGCTGTGGGCTCATGTATACTGGGCTGTGTTCCTTCTCTTTTAACTGCAGTGTCATGCATCTCTTCTTATGCGCTTTAAACTCTCTTTGGTGTTTTTGCTATCCATTGTATGGTGCTTCACATAAATACAGAATATTTTACTTAGCCGATCTACAATAGCGTGTTTTTAGTTTTTAACTAATTTATTACAAGCTGGATGTGGTGGTACACACCTGTATACCCAGCACTCTTTGAGGCTGACGCAGGAGAGTTACATGTTTCAGCCCAGCCTGGGCAACTTAGTGAGACCCTGTCTCAAAAAAAAAAAAAAAAAAAAAGTATTTTAAGGGCTTAGAGGTGTAACTCAATGCAGAGTCTGCAGGTTGAATCCCCAGTACAGTGGGAGAGGGAGCTTAAAGTAAAGACTTTGTGACTAATGATTTTCGTATGCATACTTGGTTTCCTTCAGAGATACTGTTTTATGAATAGAATTTTGTGGGTTTCAAAAAAGTTTTGCCTGTAACTTTCTCAGAGATTATATATTTTACATTTTCAGCATGGAGATTTGATAGTACTGTACTTGTTTCAAAAGAGGTTGCTTCAGAGTGCTTGTAGGCAGGCTGTCTTCACTGCTGAGCTGATGGCTGTGTGCTATGGCTATAGCTGTTTTCCTATGTTCTCATGTTCACCTCAGGCTTCTCCAGCCCAGCTGTTCTTTGCAGGTGTCTGGAGCAGTCACTGGTGGGGTGAGGGGTGGAGACTGGAGATTCGGTCTTCACAGTAGGTTCTGGGGATAAGCATATTCATTTGTGTTGCTCTTTCTTTAAATTTTAGTTTTTATTAATACATGTTTTCAATACATAATAATTGTGTGTAGTGGGGATTTGATGCATGCAGCCATCACATCTTGGTCATGCTCCCCCCACCCCCAGTCCTCCTTTCCCAGGGCCCCAGGTCTCTCCCTCCTTGTTTCCTAATGTAGTCTTTCTAGTGTTCTTTTTTTTTATTTTATTTTTATCTTTTAATTTTTTATAGTGTTCTTTAAATCACTTTTGGTTATATTTTGGGTCTCTCACATTAGAAGTACCATGTGATATTTAACCTTTTGTGACTTATTTTTGCTATTTAACATCCTCTTTGCTTTTATCTTCTTTAAAGAAGTCAAAATGAGACAGGGCAATAGGAGGCGACTGAGGTTGCTGCACTGTCTTCCTTGGTGCCCTCAGGTGTCGGGAAATCTGTCATCCATGAGAACTGAAATGCATATAGCATAGTTAAAAACAAAGACATAAGGGGATTCTACAATTTACTTAAAAAGGAACAAAGCTCAGAGCCATTTTGATCCAGGGAATTTGGTTTTCAGGTGCAAAGCAGTGAGTACAGGTGTGAAAAAACACAGGAGCAACCAGGAGGAGTAGTGAAGACTGGGAGCCCAGTGCCAGCCCAAGAGCAAGGGCAGCAGGCAGGGGCTGGGAGGCCTCCCTGGGTCCTGCAGGAGGGCCCCTGGGCTACGGCAGGCTACACAGAGGGCTCAGGAGCACTTGTGTTTCTGTGGGCCCAGTCAGCTCCTGCTCTGCCTTCCTGCTGGTCCACGGTCATGGTGCAGGGAAGGACCCCGCAGGCTCTGATGTGCTCAGCACTCATGGAGGCACAGCATCCACACTGAGGGTGTTGTGCCCGGCCAGTGCATCTTCCCTCTGTACCCAACAATGTGGGAGGCAAGGAAGTGCCAGTAGGGTATCTGTGGCAGGTGGCACTCTGTCTCCATGCTGGCTGCTTCAGTTGTGTTTTGCCTGGATGAAATTGTGTTCTTAGTCATATACTCTTCCTTGGGTGGCCTGCCTCACTTGTGTGTGGCACTTACTTGGGCTTTATGGGTGCTACACTCCTAACTTGGAGGCCCTGTGTCCTTGTAGGTGGTAACGTGGACCTGGAAAGCCAAGCAGAGGGGAAGAAGGAAGTGGAAGCTGATGATGTGCTGAGGAGTGGCCCCCGGCCCATTGTCCCGTACAGCTCCATGTTCTGTCTAAGCCCCACTAACCTGTGAGTCTCCACACCCACCCTCGCTTTTGCTTGCCCTGTCCCTCCACTTACTGGACCCACACAAACATCATAGCCAGCACACATGGATATTCAGCCTGCAGGGATGGACTCTACATGCTATGTTTACTGAACTTCTCTGACCATCTAGCAGGCACGTCCCATCACCTCCTCCTTAGGACAGGGACACAGCAGTGCAGGGAGTTGTCTGTGGGGGAGTTGGGGTCAGAGCCACACACTCTCCAGAGCCTGTGCCCCTCCAGAGCTCCATTACACACAGGGCCCATTTGTCCCTGTCGTACTTAATGCCTTCCTCCAGCTACCTCTCTGTCATACTGTTGTCCGTGTGTGCATGTGTGCATATTGTATGTTCACATGTCAGTCATGGGTTCTCTGTGTTTATCACAATTTGTCATCCACTCATCACTCCAGTGCTTTCATGAATCCAGCTGACATTTATGTGCAAACAGCATTCTAGGTTCTGGTAGTATACAGTGGTGACCAGGACAGGCAAGAATACCTGTCCTGCCAAGAATGTGCGAGTGTGAGCCAGTGGTATAGAAAAACAAGCAAGACAATTTAAGACACATAAAATGTCACAGTGAGTGCTAGGAAGAAACAGGAAGTGGAAGTAGATATGTAGGCTGTTGAGGGCTAAAGTGAGACAAGTCAGAATTGCAGTAGAGCCAAGCCTTGAAGAGGGGCTGGAGAGTACTCTGAGAAGTGCGAGAAAAGTGAGGCCCATAGATAACACCTGAGGGAGGAGGGCAGAGGGTGGGAGTCAGGGGATAGCAATGTCAGAGAGACCCTTCCTGATCTGTCCTCCCCTCTTGCCTTCCTTCCTGCTCCCTCCCTTCTTGCATTCATCCACACACACTTATTGGCAGCTAATCCTGCTATGCTAGGGAGTAAAATGGTAACAGACTGAGTTTGCTGGGGAGGTGACAGGTAACCATCAGGTAAGGACAGCACGAAGGAGAAATGAGTATTCCTTATAGAACAGTGCTGAGCTGGAAATCGAGAGAAAAGCAGCCACTAGGTGTCCTGTGGAGGACCTCAGGGGTCACTGAGGAGCATGGAGGAGCATGGGAAGGATGCACAGTGAAAGCCCACTGACTGGGAGAGAGGAGCCCACTCTGTAGGTGGTCAAGGAAGAGACATGCAGTTTGACCTGGGTAGTCCTTGCAGAAAGGTTGATGTAGAGATAAGGGGCAGAAGTAGGAGAAGCTGGTGGCAGGCAGGAGAGATGAACTGGCCCCTCCGCTGGTCCATGGCTGCTGCTTCTTACCCACCATTTTGAGACTGACTTTGCTGACCTGGCCACTGTCCATAGCCATGTGGTAGCATTTGTCAGCTCTGTATACTGGCACTGCTCACTGGTGTTGTGTCTGCTGGTGTGGAGCTTTCTAAGGCTAGGCACTTGCCTACCCTGGGCACTGCTGTACCATCAGTGTCCAGCAGATGCCCAGAGTGTTGAACGAACCAGTGAGTGTCAGCAGGTGACTGAGCAGAAGGTGAGCGTGTAGCAGTGTGTTCTCACTAAGCCTGGGAACATGTGCCCAGCGCAGGCACCAGACACTATTTTGAGGGTGAGGGCGGCTTGCCTTTCTGCAAGGGCTGGTGCTCAAATTCCTCCTCTCTGATCCAACCCTCCACCTGCTGCCGCACACCTGTTCTGTATTGAGCCAGATGGGCAGTGGTGTCACCTGGGGCCATGTACAGTAAGTAAATGGGTGGGTGCAGTATCCTTCATTCACAGAAGGGCAGCCTGAGAGCTGTCATTTGCTAACCCTGACTCTAGGGTACCACCTCAAGAACTTGTCATCACCAGTCACATGGCCACTGTCTGCTGACGTCAGGGACACTTGGCATAGCGCTGTATCTTGCCATACTGAGAGTCCTTTTTCTAGGAGAGGGTGGCATGCATTCCAGCTCATAGGCCCAGTGGCAACATTGTGTTGTCCTCACAGGCTCCGTCGCTTCTGCCATTACATTGTCACCATGCGGTACTTCGAGATGGTCATCCTTGTGGTCATTGCCCTGAGCAGCATTGCCTTGGCTGCTGAGGACCCTGTGCGGACAGACTCATCCAGGAACAATGTGAGTGGCTGTGAGGGCTGAGCCCGCCACCAGGCTATGGGGCTGCATGGGGCATGTTCCCAGGGCTGCAGGGCTGGCATGGTGCCTTGGGCTCCTGTCTCTTCACCTGACACCCCTCTTCCCTGTCTATGTCCTCCCTCCTGGGGTGTGGGTCAGAGTCAGGGTTGCCACTGGAGGGGGCCTGGTCCCCAAGGGACCTGGTCCCCAAGCGTGCCCCCAGATGTCTGACGGTCATCTGTGCAGAGGTCTAGGGGAAATCTGGAGCCACAGAATGGTCCTGGCTCTGCTTCTGGCCCACCTGTGAAGAGTAACCCTCTTTTTGATTCCAGGCTCTGAAGTACATGGATTACATCTTCACAGGCGTCTTCACTTTTGAAATGGTGATAAAGGTAAGCCATGTCCCCATGGACTGTGGATGGTTTGGGGGGGTGGACAGATGGGACTATGCACAGTGGTGCTGTGGGTCTGCTATGTGTCATGATGTATTTTGAGAGTCACCGAGGGACCTCTAGCTGCTCCCAGTGGGACCTGAACTTTCTGCTTGGCTCATGAACACATGGATCATGGGCATGTGTGGGCTCACCAACTCTCCAGGGTTCGCTGGTGCCCCCAGAGGAGGGGCTGTATGAGAGGGCAAGGAGACCTAGTAGTGTGAGGTGGCTGGAGGGCTGTAGGGGGTGCAAACCACAGGCCAGATTTCAGTGGATTGTGTTTGGTGATAGTTTGAGTCTACCATGCCACTGTACCCTTCATTTTCCTTCATACAGTGACCCTTATCTGCATCTGATGGTGTAGCTCTTGTGTGTGCTTGCATAAGTGTGCATTCCCTGCAGGTGGACATGCACACGTGTGTGTACACTCACAACTTCAGTGCAGCTTAAGGTGTAAGGTCCCTATATGTGTGCACACACAGGTTTGGTTTTGTGTACAGGGCCCTTGGAAGGGGTGTATGAACATACTACCCTACGATGTCACATACAGTAAAATCTGCTGGACAGTGACTATCATTTCACACATGAGACAGCTGAGGCACTTGCAAAGACATACAGTAAGGCTACCATGGTGGTATATTCCTCTAATCCTAGCATTCTGGGAGACTGAACCAGGAGAATCTCAAGTTACAGCCCAGTCTGGACAACTTATTAATGAAACCCTGTCTCAGAATAAAAAATAAAAAAAGGGTTGGGGATGTAGCTCAGTGCAAAAGCCCTGGGTTCAATCCCCAATAACAAGAAGAACAAAACAAAAATAAAAAAGGGGAAAAAAGCACAGTACTAGCAGTGATAGAGCCAGGATATGGGTAGAGATCTGTGAAATTCCAACCAGTTGTTCTTCCCATTGACCTGAGCAAATCCTCAGGTCTGGGCAGAGTGTGAGGTCCCTAGGGTCCAATGTGTGCCTATTGCTCAGTGATGGAGAGGAAGATGGAGACAAAGACTTCACTGTCTCATTAGGACTCCAGGGAGGTTGGGAATGCAGAAAGACTATGGGGATTTTTGGATCAGAGGCCCCACGGAGACTGTTAGAGGATATAGCCTGTCAGGGTGTGGCGAGGATTACCAGAGCTGCACTGCTGCCTCAGATGCGCAGTGTGCTCTGTGGCTGGGCTGGCTCTGCCTCCCTCTCCTGTGATAGAAAGTACTCTACAATGTGCTTTTTCCCTGCAGATGATTGATTTGGGGCTGCTGCTCCACCCTGGAGCCTATTTCCGGGATCTGTGGAACATTCTGGATTTCATTGTGGTCAGTGGGGCCCTGGTGGCCTTTGCCTTCTCGTAAGTAACCACATTTGCTCCAGATGCTGTGAGTGCAGCCCCAGAGCTGTGGTGGGGCTGGGTGGTAAGGAGGGGCAGATCCCTGTCAGCCTCACTGGGTATTCTTCAGCTGTCCATGTGGCTCCTCCCCACCTGCCTGGGCTTGGCTGTGGGAGGTGATCGGGACCAAGCCCTGCCTGTCCCCAACTCAGCCTGGGGTTTAGGACTAGGTAGGCTTTTTGTCTTTTGTCTTTTGGGGCCTGTTGGGGCGAGTTTACCTATTTGGAGGCCAGGTGCCTGGCTGAAGTTTTCTACCCTAGCCACAGCTGATGTATATCTTTCCCTGTAGGGGTGGAATGGTTCCCTGTGCTTAGCCTGGCAGTGGCTGGGACTGGAGTGGGCTCTCTCAGACCCTGTGTGGAGGGCGTGGCAGTCAGCTGGACTAGGAGTGGGGAGATGCAGGGGAAGCAATGAGTCAGATTGAGAGACTAGGCAGACTCTAGTGGAGGCCAGATGCTCCACCAGAGGAGAAGGGTCTTCATCTTCCCTATCCCCACTCTGCCCTCCTACAACACTGACTCTGTTCTTTTTGTTTTCCTGTTGCTGGACTCTCGGTAGGAGCTTCATGGGGTAATGCCTTCCCTCACTCCCACTGCCCCCAACATCACAGCACACCCATGGGTCCATCACATTGTGCTTATCTACCTTTACCCGCCTGGGCTGCATGCTGCCAGGAGCCATCCCCAGGCATCATTCTGGCCATTCCTGTGGGGCTGGGTGGGGGCTGGGGCAGGCTGGGGACTTTGGCTTTGGTGAGGTTTCCATGAAACAGGGTGTCTTGAGTGAGCATGGGAGGCTGAGACCTTGGCTTGTAGGACAAGGAGGGATCTGGGTGGGAGCAGCTGATGTGGCCATAGCCCAGGATCTTGGTCACCCTTAAAGTGCTTTCCCATGCAGCTTGTCTCTGGAAATGCTGAAGCTTTCTTTCCTTCTTTTTCATACCAGTCCTTGTGATTCCTCGTGTCTCCTCAAGGTGTCTTAATGGCCTTCTTCTAATGACAGGAGGCAAGAACTTGTACATAAAATGTCAGAAAGGGTTTCAGTTAGGAGCAGGGTTCAGTCCTGTGACCTAAGCACAAGAGAAGGAAGCAGGCTTCAATCCCACAGTCTCCCCAAAGACTGCCTCCTCCACCCTTGTGCACTGGGCAACTGTGCACTTTGGAGCAGTCCCCTCTGTGCCCTCTTCTAGAACACAGAGGAAGCAGGGTGGAAGGTGTGGGGCTGCTGCTTGGAGGGTGACAGTGATGCTGGGTGATGGCAATATCTGAGCCTGGTGTCTCAGAGGCAGCTTGATCTGGTTTGCAGTGGAGGGAAGAGGGAGGAGTGAGGGCTGAGCTCCACTCTTCCTGAGAGAAAGGCCTGGGATGGGCAGTTCCTCCTACTCAGCACAGAGCTTTGCTGGTGCCTGAGGTAGTTGCTGGGACAGGGCCACCATTCCAAGCAAACCAGCCTGGGTGTTTTGAGGAGTGGCCTCTGAGCAGCCTGGGCAGGGTCAGTACATGGGGTGCTTCCCAGGCCTGAGTGCTCACTGTGGGGGTGAGCAGGGCTTCCTCAGTGGGGAGCTTCTCCCATAGCAGACCTGGCCCAGATAGACAATTCCTGGGTCTACTCATGCTATTGTGAGGGTCCCTGATCTGGGTCCTCTATTTCTGGGCTTCTGAGCCTAGTTCCGATACCTGAAATGTTCTTCTCCTGATTGCCTCTGTCTGTGTTAGCCCTTGTGTCTATATGTGTCTAATTTTCTCTTTTCCTTACTCTATTCCTTTGAACGTTCTCTATTCCTGTGAACGTTTTGGGCAGTTTCACATCACCCTGAGGAGGGTAGGCTCCTACGGACAGGCATAGGGACTGCAGAACAAGGCCAGACAAGCCTGTCCATGAGAAGTAGGGAAACACTCTTCCTCTAGCACCTGGAGCAGGCCCCAGCACTACAGGGCTTGCTCACAGACTGCTGGGCTCCAGGCACATGCTGGGACCCTCAGTGTTCTTTGTTGCTGGAAGCTACTTTGGACCAGATGTCAGGGAGCCATGGGGAGATAGAAGTAGCTGCTGTGGGTCTGAGGGAATGAACTCCCACCCACTCAGCTGTCCCTGTGCACCATTCTTGCTGAACTGTCCCTGCTACCAGGCCCTTTTCCTCAGATAAGGCCCAGTTCAGGTAGCCATGGAGAAATCTGAGCTGGATCCTCTTCCCTGGAGTTTGAGACAAAATCTACAGGGGAGTGTGAACCATATTTTGGGCTGGGAGGGAGCCAGGCACATGCTTATACCTTGCCTGTCTGCATCTGAGGCTTCTCCCTTCTAGAGGATCCAAAGGAAAAGACATCAACACCATCAAGTCCCTGAGAGTCTTACGTGTCTTGAGGCCCCTGAAGACCATCAAACGGCTGCCTAAGCTAAAGGTAGGAGCCTGGAGTTGGGGCTTGAGGAACACGCTGTGTGTGTGGTGCATGTGCGTATGTGGTACATGCTGTGTGGACATGTGCATGCTTGTGTATGTGTATTTACCTGTGTCTTCACCCACCCGCATGAGGAGTGTGGGCTCGCTCAGCCCTGTAACCCTCAAGGAGAGCTTATTCTTAGCAGTCTTCTGTAGCCCCTATGAAGCCTGATGTTTTCTTTAGTGCTGCAGGACAAGGCAGGGCCTGCTAGGGGCATGAGATGTAGGGAGGAAGTTGCTGACAGGGACTCCACAAAGTGACTGCTGGGCTGGGCTCTGGAGGTGGGCACAGCTGAATTTCTGGGTGAAGGAAGAATATAAACCCAGTCTTAATAATTACTGAGCCTATGCTGTCTATCTTTTAACTCTTTCAGTCCTCCAGAACTTTGTGTTGTGGGCTCTTATTAACAGCTGGGCACTCAAGCCTTAGAGACACTGGGTCAAGTAGCAACTACAGTGATACCTTGGTTATTGAACAGCTCCAAGCTTAAACTTTGAAAAAAAGTCTGCTTGGTGTTTGCCATTTGCTTGATAGTTGAATCAAAACTCTGACTTGAAAAAACATGTACGGGCCGAGAGTGAGTCATGCTGTGTCTCACTGGGGACACAAAGAGGTGATGCCTCAGTCTGGACACCACTGTTGCCCACACAACAAACGATGCTTATGTTAGTGCATTAAAACATTCACAACTGAGGTATCACTGTACAGGAATAGAGTTTGTTTAAAACTTGCATTTTGAGGGGTAGGTGGAAGGTGACCTGGGAAGGTGTCAGAGCCCCCAGGCCAGGCAAAATTGTGCCTCGTTTATCAGAGAAAGGGGCAGGTACCTGCCAGCCAGCTTCTGTGGAGATGGGTCTGCAGGGTTGGGGAGGAGAAGAACCTAAGAGAAATCCAGCAGGCGATGGTCACAGACCAGAGTTGGCTTGGCGCCCTGGAATATGCCCAGAGTCCTACTCTGTAGTCCTCTCTCTGGGCCACAGCCTTGCTGCTTTGTCTTCAGTCTGGCCATCCCTACTGCTGATGAGCAGGAGCAGGGCAAGGACAGGGTGAGAGACAACCACATCTCTTAACAGGCCTAGCCCCTCCCCTGGCTTCTTTCTGTGGCCTGACTTGAGTTCTCTTGGGCATCCAGCCTCTTCTAGCACCTCCTGCTCATGCTATCAAGGGCTAGATGACCTCTTCATGAGAGAAAGATAGCCCCCATTTAACCCTGTGAAGGTGTTGGCAGTAGTGGGTTCCATGTTTCAGGGCCTCGAGTGCCCCAAGATGTCTGGTCCCAGTGGTCCTGAGTTTCCCAGCTTGTGGCTGCCTGCCCTCTATTCTCTGTTGGTCTGACCACACCTGCTGTGCTTCGTCTCAGGGCCTCTACCACAACCTCTGGGCAGCACTCAGCCCCTCCCCTTGTTACCCTGCCCCATTGAGGGCACATCCCTCCCTCAAGACCCCTCCTTCCTTATGCCTGCCCCTCCCTCACACAGCTCTGGTCTCCTGCCCGCAGGCTGTGTTTGACTGTGTGGTGAACTCTCTGAAGAATGTCCTGAACATCCTGATTGTTTACATGCTCTTCATGTTCATATTTGCCGTCATTGCAGTACAGCTCTTCAAAGGGAAGTTTTTCTACTGCACTGATGAATCTAAGGAACTGGAGAGGGATTGCAGGTAAACTGAGGCAGGGTGGGGAGCACTCAGTGCCAGGATGGAACTCGTAGTGTTCCTCACGGGCCAAGTAGAACTGGTCACATGGCTTGGGAAACTCTGTGAAGTAGGACACATAGTGGGGCCACTTGGGTAATGCTGGTAATGAAGAGGAATCTCCAGCCTCACCTGGGTCCCCTCCCATGTCTTCTTCCACATGGTCAGGGACCAACTCTGCTCCGAGGGGCACCCTCTGCCTCATCTGCAGACATCCAAGGATCTCACTGTAGCCAGCAGGGTATTGTGGCCCAGGATTATCTCTAGCCAAATCCTAACTAGAGATCTAACCTGGGCTACAAGATCGGAGGGATTGACCCAGTGACAGCTGGGGATGCTTTCACTGTCTGTGGGATGCCTCATCTTCCTAGGCCCTCCCTACCCTTAGGACAGACTTAGAGATGTCCCCATGGGAAGAGGATGGCAAAATGAGCACTTTGCCCAAGGCCAGTCAAGCAGTTTCTTCCTACCTCCACAGCACAGGTCTTTGTTGTCTCTGGCTTTGTGTATGTCTGATCCACTCTGTGATAGGTAGATATGTGGGTAGTTTCCCACAGGGGACTGCCCTGAGCAATGTTACTGTGAGAATCCCACACAAGTATCTGTCAGAGGAACATGTGTGAACATCTGGGAGGTCAGTCTAGGAGAAGTCCTGAGCGGTGTCTGTGTCTTATGTTGTTGATATTGCCAAACATTTGAGTGAAGTAATGCCTCTCCAACATGGATGAGAGTTCTTCATTTTCTCTTGTTGTCTCCTAGTTGCCTATCAGCTTTTTTGGATATGATCGTTTGATTTACACTTGTGAGATGACTAGTAAGGCTGTGCTTCTTTTACTGATGAATTGGCTTCTCAGATGCCCTTTCCTGGGTAATGTCCATTCCAAATATTTACCCATTTTCCTGTGTGGGTTGTTTGTCTCTTCAGGTTGATTTGCAGGAATTCTATTTACGTGAACTCCTACATGTAAAAACTTTCACATAAATTTAGGATTGTGAATGTCTTTTCTTCCTTTATGGGGTGCTTTCTACTGTTTCAGTGGGATCTTCAAAGAACAGAATGTAAAGAACAGTGGTGTCTTTTAAAGAGCAAGATTTCAGCATAGTCCCACTTACATTTTACAGCAGTAACTTGATTCATGAACTTAATTCATCCCAGAATTCTGGAAAAGATGGCCAAGTTTGTGTTCATGCAGAAAAGATGGCCATGGTCATGTTTGTCACGCAATGCAGAGTTTGTAAACAAGAGCAAAATTTTGTCAAATGCTTGTGACAAAATTGTTCAAAAATAAAAACATTATGAACCAGAGTATATTCTTCTGTGTCTGCTACTGTCTGTCCTACTTAAGAAATCTGTCTCAAGGTTAGGGCTGTTTTCTTCTGAACTGCTGTTTCTGCCTCTCATCTTAAGATAGAGTCTATTGAAGCCAACTTTATGTTGCAGAAGGCATGGGCAGAGATACATTTTCTGAAGATGGATGTTTAGTTACCTAGCACAGTTTATTGGACAAAATAATTCTGTCTTCACTGCAGTGGTATCTTGTGGTATTTTTAACAGTCTTATTGAGATAAATTCACATACCATACAACTTACTCATATAATCCTTTTAAAGTATACAGTTCATTGGTTTTTGAGTATTCATATATAGATATATACAAACATCAACACAGTCAATGTTAGAACATTTTCATTACCTCAGAAAAACCAAAATCAAAACTAGAAGTATACCTGGGGTGGGGAGAGAAAAGAGAGAGAGAGAGAGAGAGACAGACAGAGAGACAGAGAGACAGACAGACAGAGAGACAGAGAGAAAAGAGAGAGAGGAAGGAGAGAGAGAGAAAAGACAGAGAGGAAAGAGAGAAGAATGACAGGGAAAGAGAGAAGGGAGGAGCCAGGGACAAGACTGTACCCTTTTAGGTCATGCCAACAGTGATCTACCTCTTCTCACCCGGCTAGGAAGAGTACATGCAGCTATGAACTCAACCACTAATGAGTATAGCATAGTCAATCACCTTCCAAAAGCCCCACCTCTGAATGCATGAGACTTTTGGGTTCATTTTAGATCTAAACCATAACATTCTGCCCCTGGTCCCCAAAGGCTTATGTCCATCTTATTATGCAAAATAAATTTAGTCCCTAAGAGTCACCAGTGTGTTAACAGTTCCAGTACTGCTGAAAAGTCCAAGTGTAAAGTGTCCTTTGAGAGTCAAGGCAAATTCTTAGCTATGAGGCTTTGTACAAACCAGAAAAAAAGTTAAAATACTTCCAACATACAATTATACAGCATAAATATTCCCATCAAAAAGGGAGGAATAGAGGACTATAATGAAATTGGACCAAAGCAATAGTGAAAACCAGCCAGGAAAACGTTAAATCCTGTAATTCCATGTCTACCACCCAGGACACCAGGAAAATGTTAAATCCTGTAATTCCATGTCTACCACCCATGGTGAGATGTCAACTCCAGAGAGCTTGGGCAGCTGCCATCCATATGGTGTTGCAGCCCACATGACCTGTCTCCTAGTCTGACTCTGCTTGCTCTTTTCTTGGTAGACATTTCGTGTTCTTGGTATCTTTAATTTTTTGAAGTCTCCACTGCACCTTCAGCTTCATTCCTACAGCTTTGTACATTGCCCTCTCAGGATACACTGTCTGACCTCCAAGGCCTTCCTTTGATATCTAAGTGGAAGTCTCTATGACTTTACAACTCTTATATTCTGCATGCATGAAAAACCTTCACCACATGAATGCATGCTGTAGCCTAGCCCTCTTTGACCATGACTAGAGTGGTCTCTGAGTACATGAATGACCAAACTGGGGTAAACACTTCCTAGGGAGTCCTAAATGAGCAGGACGCTCTGAGATTCTGTTCTCAGAGTCTTTCAAAGGAATTTATTCTTTTTCACCCTTCACTCTGGGATGGGTGGGGTTTGACCATTTCCTGAGGTGTCCACAAGGCGTTGTTTCTATTGTCCTGATGCAGAGTACTTGGTTTCTTTTCAGTGCTAATCTTTCAACAATCATGCTGTCATTGGCTCCAACTTTACTACACTTCCTTTTTGGCCAAGTTGCAAAATTTTCACATCTTTTCACTCTGTTTTTGCTCCTGATTCTTACTGGAGATCTAGCTAAAGGCAGCCAGCAGAACCCGTGCCATAACTTGAACATTAGGCTGCCTTGAAATTTCCTGTACCAGATTAATTAGCCTACCACTTTTAAATTTAGTCTCACACAAAGTCTTAGGACATGGGAAAAACATAGACAAATTATTTGTCAGTATGTAACACTCATGACCTCTAGTACAGTTTCTAATAGGGGTCTTGTTTGAACCTGGTCTTTACTGCCTGCATTTCTATCAGTATTCTGATATTTAGATCTCTGACCAGTATTGCCCATTGAGCACTGCTTACAACTTTCTAGGGCTTCTCTAGCCTGCTTCTCCAAACTTTTCCAAATTCCTTCTAAAAACCAGTTTTAGAGACTTCGGAACTACATGATCAAGTACAGTCACAGATACGACCCCACTCCTGACACCTATTTTCTGTAATCTTCACTCTTTCATGTCATTGGGACAAAATACCTAACACCCACAGTGTAAGAAGAAAATGTTTATTTTGGCTTGTGGTGTTTTGTTTTGTTTTGAAATAGGGTCTTGCTCTGTAGTGCAGGCTGGCCTTGAACTCATTTTTGTAGCCCAGGCTAGTCTCAGACTCATGGTGATCCTCCTGGCTCAGCGTCCCGAGTGCCAGGCATTATAGGCATATCCCACCATACTCAGCTTGGCTCGTGATTTGATTGATTGAGTGATTGATTGAGACAGGGTCTCACTACATAGTCCAGGCTGTCCTCAGACTCACTATGTAGCCCTGGATGGCCTCAAACTCTCAGCAATCCTCCTGTTTTAGCTTCCCAAATAGTGGGATTACAGGCATGTGCCACTTGTGATTTTAGTGGCTGGCTACAGGGCAGAAATGGCATGGTAGATGTACATGAAGAAGGAAAGCTACTCAACTCATGGCAGCCATGGAGGGGAGGGAGGGAAAGAGGAAGAGAGAAAGAGGAAAGAGAGAAGCCAAGGACAAGAATACACTCTTCCAGGTCATCCAGTGAGCTGCCTTTTCCTTTTTTTTTTTTTTTTCAGACAACATCTTACTGTGTAGTGCAGGCTGGCCTTAAATTGACTATGTAGCCCAGGCTGGCCTTGAACTCGCAGTGATCCTGCCTCAGCCTCCCAAGTGCTGGGATTACAGACATGCACTCTCATGCCTGGCCTGTTCTGACTTTTCTGACTCTTATCCACTGATGAGGATAGCTGCCCATGGTCAATCACCTTCCAAAAGCCCCACCTCTGAACACAAGACTTCTGGGGGACATTGCTATCTAAACCATAATACAATTCTGTGATATGCTACATTTTGCTTTTTTATGCACTTGTTGATAGATTGGTGATTTATTTCTACCTCTTGATTATTATGGATAATGCTACTATGGATTTGTGCACAAGTTTTTGTATAGACTTACATTTTTCCTTTCTTTAGGGTATTCTGTATACTTAAGAGTAGAATTGATAGGTGATATGGAAGCTGTATTTAACTGTCTGAGGAAATGTGAAATTGTTTCCTAAGTGACTGAACTATTTTGTATTCTCACCAGTCATGTATAAGGGTTCTCACTTTTTTATATCCTTGCCAACAATCATTTTTCTGTTTTTGTTTTTATTTTGTTACATTCATTCTAATAGGAGTGACGTGATATCTCAATGTGGTTTTGATTTGCTTTTCTCAGATGACTGATGATGCTGAGGATCTTTCCATGTGCTAGTTAACCCTTCTTATGTTGTCTTTGGAAAAATATTTATTCAGATACTTGACCCATTGTTTAAATTGGGTTGTATTATTACTGATTGTAATAGTGTTTTATATATTATAGATACAAGTACCTTGTCTGATATAACTAACAGATATTCTCTCCCATTATGTGGTTTGTTGTTTTTCACTTCTCAAAGGTATCCTTTGAAACACAAAATTTTTACATTTTACTGAAGTTCATTCTATGTGATTTTCTTTGTTGTTGCTCGTGATTCTTGTTTCATATCTAAAAATTCATTTCCAAATCTGGGGCCATGAAGATTTGCTCCGATGTTTCCTTCCAAAAGTATTATAGTTTTAGCACTAACATTTAGGTTTGTGAGCCATTTTGTATTACTCTGTACACATAGAGTGAGGTTGGAGTTCACACTTGTGCTTGTGTACCAAAATGAATGGAAATCCAGGTGTCCCATCACCTACTGAGGACGCCATTCTTTCTACATGGTATGGTCTTGGTACCGTTTTCAAAATGGGTTGACCAGAAACATATAGGTTTAGTTGGATCCTTTATGTTTAACCTCTCCTCCCTTGTGTTTCCATTCTCAGGGGTCAGTATTTGGATTATGAAAAGGAGGAAGTGGAAGCACAACCAAGGCAATGGAAGAAATATGACTTCCACTACGACAATGTGCTCTGGGCCCTGCTGACACTATTCACTGTGTCTACAGGAGAAGGGTGGCCTATGTGAGTGCTCCCAGCTTAGGGCAGCTGGTTGGCAGAGAGGAAGCTGAGGCAGGCACTTGTGAACTCAGCTCACCCCTTTAACCCTAACACCCCCACCCTCATCACTGGTCTGCACCACACCTGAACTGTCCCTGTAGTACAGGTTCTAATCTCCTGGGAAGCTCTCTTGATGTCTGCTGTCCCCTTGGCCAGGGTGCTGAAACACTCCGTGGACGCCACCTATGAGGAACAGGGCCCAAGCCCCGGGTTTCGCATGGAACTCTCCATCTTCTATGTGGTCTACTTTGTGGTCTTCCCCTTTTTCTTCGTCAACATCTTCGTGGCATTAATTATCATCACCTTCCAGGAGCAGGGAGACAAGGTGATGTCCGAATGCAGTCTGGAGAAGAACGAGGTAGGTGGATGCCCTGCACACTCAGTGATGGGCACTGTGGGCAGAACCATCTTCTGTACACGCCATACTCATAGCCAGCATAGGCAGGGCCGCCATCCTCCCACAGAAGGAGGCTGCTTTTTGTCAGTGGGAGCCTGCTTGGAGGAGGCCTGGGCTGCCTCTGCTGCCTCTTCTCTTGTCTGGGCTCCCCATGGGGCACAGTGGGACAGCACTGGGTACAATACAGTAGGACCACAGGGCTGAATGGCCCCTGAGTTTAAGGTGCTCTTTCTTCCTATGCAGAGGGCTTGTATTGACTTCGCCATCAGCGCCAAGCCCCTGACACGGTACATGCCTCAGAACAGACAGTCATTCCAGTATAAGACGTGGACATTTGTAGTCTCTCCACCCTTCGAGTACTTCATCATGGCCATGATAGCTCTTAACACTGTGGTACTGATGATGAAGGTATGTGGGCAATGATGATGGGTGACCAGCTAGCATCTGTGAATGTCAGGATCCCTGAGCACTCTCTATGCAGCGTTTTTCCTGCCAGCATATACCAGAGCTGCAGTTGCTTCACATTCAGCCTACACGGAGAACCCATGAAATCCCAATGCCTTAGTTGTCTGTGGGTTGAGACAGTGAGAAGATTCTGGGGGAACTAAGAGGGAAAGCGAGGAGGGGTGTCCCAGGCATGGGCAAGTGTGGGGTCTGTCTGCCCCTGTACTTGAGCAGGAGGTCATAGTGGTCCCCAGTAGGGTGTCTGGGGTTGCTGCACTCTCAGCCATTGACACTCATTCCCTGGGCAGTTCTACGATGCACCCTATGAGTATGAGCTGATGCTGAAATGCCTGAACATTGTGTTCACATCCATGTTCTCCATGGAATGCGTGCTGAAGATCATCGCCTTTGGGGTGCTGGTACGTGCCTTGACTTCCTTTTTGCCTGTTGGTGGTCTACATTTTGCTCCCCCTTTCTTGGATAACTTTGGGGAGCTCAAAGTTTGGATCTGGGAATTCTCTGAATCCTGAGAGCATGTGTGACACTATGGGAACTCCAGAAAAGGGGCTGTGCTGGCACTGTCTGAGTTTTGTACCAACATGGTCCTTAGACACAGGCAGTGCTGGGCCATGTGTCTCTCAATTCTACATCTTCCAGGCCAGAGGTGTCAGCTGTTTGTCCTTGGCTTTGTGCTGTATCATCCTTGCCCCTTCTTGATCAAGGGCTACCACCTACACCAGTTATCAGCACTAACTGCTCTTCTTTTTCTTTAGAACTATTTCAGAGATGCCTGGAATGTCTTTGACTTTGTCACTGTGTTGGGAAGTATTACTGATATTTTAGTAACAGAGATTGCGGTGAGTAGCATTTCTTGCCTCCCTTCTGGGGACCCACAGTGGTTTCCTTGTAGAGGGTTTTCCCTTCAGTGCATCTCTAGGACAGATGGAGACGCCTCCTCAGAGGTGGAGCTTGGGGATGGGTGTTGTGTGGCAAGTGCTTTTCCTTGGATGAGAAAGTGGTTTCCAGAGATTTTTCAGGCCGGTGGTCTGAGAATTCTCTAGAGTTCTATGGTAACAGCTGACCAAGGAAACATCAGTCCTTAAATTTGTATGTGTCTAATGTATACATATTTAATAATTTAATTTCAAAAATACATTAAACCCAGTACAGTATCAAATTTGAGAGACAGGCAGATTGGTTGGTCTGTCTCTGTCTATCTATCTAACCTCCCTACTTACCTAACCTCCCTACTTACCTATATCTATCATCTGTCTGTTTATCTGGAGATATTCATGCCAGAGTATATATGAAAATTGGTCAGTGCTGGGACATAAACTCACTTCAACAGGTGTCAAAGAATCTGAATTAAAATACCTTTTTTTTTTTTTTAAGTGTACAACATTAAGTTGGAAACAAATAGCAGAAAATCTCATTTGTTTGCCGTAGTTTGAATTCTTTGGGAGCAGGTGCTGAGATGAGGGTTTATGTATAGGTTACTTCTTAAGAAGAAAAACCCCTGGGGCCATAGCTGAGGGAGAGGAGGATGAGCAGCAGTGCCCCATCTTGAGCCACATTCAGAGCTGGGTTTGGGTTGTCCTCCAGGGGCCCTCTGAGATGGTGTAGGTCACCCCTCAGGGCTGGCCCTGCAGGGAAAGGGGGCTATGGATTTTCTGCTGTTGCACCGCCTGGAGCCTATGGGCTGTACCAGTGATCAGTCCTTTGATGCCTCCAGTTACCCTGAGTGTACTGCATGCACGTATGACAAGTGGAGGGGTCCTATGTGCTATCATCTAGGACCATGGTGTAGAGTACAGCTCTTGTCTGGCCCTGCCCTGCTCTGCTCACACCTCATGCTGGGTATGTTATATATTCTTCAAAAGGTGCTAGCCAAGTGCTCTGGAAGACAGATGAGCTCCCTGCCCTATTGGTCCATGTGGAGTTGATATCATCCTCTTGTGTCTCCACCATTTCATTTAGAGCCCCTCACCTGTGGTGAGCCTTCTCCTGCTCTGGTTGGCCTGATTAGGTGTCCAAGACCTGCTTGACATTCCCTTGTCTGATTCTGGCTGCTATGATAGTCCAGTCATAGTTAGGACTGGCCACAAGACTATCTGGAAAGGCCCTAGGGAGTCTCTTGGCTGCAAGACAGACTTCTCCCTGCCCCATTGTGTAGTAGCAGCTTTGCCCTTCACAATAGTCAGGTTCGGATACTCTGGTCAGTAAGGAAACTCTTTGCATTGCCTACTGGCCATTTGGCCTGAGGATTCCCATGGCCAAGTGGCCATAGCTTTGGGTAGTCCCTGGTTATGGCTTTCCCTGCCCCTTTGAATGGGACCTGTAGTGGT
Organism: Dolichotis patagonum; assembly: GCA_004027295.1. NCBI lineage: Eukaryota > Metazoa > Chordata > Mammalia > Rodentia > Caviidae > Dolichotis > Dolichotis patagonum. The sequence continues at coordinate 36,597 of PVJX010007220.1, read as the reverse complement.
TGTGGTGAAGATGATTTCTGGAGAGCTGGTGAGAGAGGCCACCCCTGCCTTCCAGTTCCATGCATTATATTGATTGGGCACTGTACTATCCTAGTAATATCTAGATGTGGTTCACCTTGCAGTACAGCTCTTTAGCCTCCTGAGGTACATTGCCAGCCTAGCGTTTTGTCTGTGCTTTAAATTATGTTTCAGTGTTTTATTTGAGTGTCATGGTGTTTGAGACACCAATGGATCATCCTGTAACCACTGACACCTTCGCTTGCCAGGAATTGATACTATGTGGACGTCTGTGTTGGTCAGTCTGAGGCTAGCTTGCAGAGCTTTGTGGAGGCCAAAGTGCCTAGGACATGGTGGCGCCCAATTGAGGAAAATCACTGCCTTTTCCAAGTAAAGGGTACTGTGATCAGTTTACCACTGGATGGCTGGTCATAGCTTCCTGGCTCTGAGTAGAGGCATGCTGTAAGCAAACATTCAGCACTGGCCAAGGCTAGATCAGCTTTGCGATGGAGGTCTTGGCCATCACAGCCATTCCATTCATGGTTCTACTGTGTGCCTGTTGGGAATAGTGAAGACAGAGGCTGCCTGACATCTGTTGTTCAGTCATCCAAATACTTTTTTTCTTCTCTGTTCTTAGAAATTGAACCCAGGGCCTTCAGCACACTAGGCAAATGTTCTAGCTCTGGACTATATCCATAGCCCTCTGTAATTTTAAAAATTTGAGACAGAGTCTAGCTGTATAACCCAGGCTGACTTGAACTTAATGATCCTCCTGCCTAAACATCCTAAGTAGCTGGGATTACAGTGTGTACCTCCATGTTAAGCAACCAACTCTTGGTTTTTAGTGACTCTATAGCCATGGTTGTACTCTTGTAGGCATCTGTGTACAATGCAAAGGCCTGTATTCCATGTTCATTCTAAGGACTATCTGTAAGCCTCTTCCCCAAACACCATTCTTGCCTATCTCTGGGACCAACCTTTCACCCTTACCTAAGATCCTGGAACCTTTTGTAAGGCAGTTGCTTTGTTCAACGCACACAGTGGCTGACCAGGGCACTGCCTCACTACTATGTTTTAGGCTATCCCTATGTGGGGCTCTAGTGAGGCCTGCACCAGTGTATCAAGGCAATTCATCCCTGAGTATCTTCCTCCTAATTCTAGTGAGCCCCTCATGGAACAATGGCAGGGTGAGCCAAAGAGAACATTTATATAATAGATGTGGAGGGGGGCTTGCCAGGGAATCCTTAGCTGTCAGTTGGTGACCACCACTGACTTGAGTGGTGCCATGTCCTTCTCCCCACAGTATCCCTGTGCTGTCACTCTAGGAACTAATCAGCTGATGGTATGTAGTAGGTCCTTCTAGTAGGTTCATCTCTTAGTCTTCTGTAACCCCTTTCAGATTTACCCAAAATGAGAGTATCAGCATTTTTGTTGCTAAGCATACCAGGCATCACTGTCACATTGCTTGCCACCCAGAGGAGCATCTAGCCTGTGAGTCATTCCCAGGGGCCCCATCCTTAAAGTCTGCTTCTAAGGGACCAAGTGTCTTGGGGTCAGAACCTGCAACCCAGATGTGACCTAATAGGAAATGTTCCCAATAGTACCTGGGAACCTTGGATGAGGAAAGGAGCCAGTATCATGCAGCTACATGGCATACTTTTGGTCTAGGAAGATATGAGACAGGCTTGTAACTACGTAGAGGTATGAGAAAGAGACTATAGGATATTTTGAACAGCTTCAGCCAATACATTTGAAAACTTAAAGAAGTAGATAAAGTACTAGAAAAATATAAAGTCAAATATGACAGGAGAGATGAAAACCTTGGATGTTTTATTACAGTATTAAAGGAATTGAATCAAATAATCTTCCTACAAAGAAAACACCTTAGTGTTATGATCTTGCATACTATGTCTGTACCTAAACTACAAAGATGGACCATTCCAATATTAAACAATTTATTTGAGAGAACAGAAAAACAGTGAACATTATTTTACTGATATTATGTCTAGTTTGTTGTATATTTACTTAATTTTATTTTGAGACATAGACTTGCTATGTTGGCCAAGTCTGGGATCAAACTCCTGAGCTCAAGTGATTCTCTTGCCTTAGTCCCCCAAGTAGCTAGGACTGCAGGCAAATACTACTGTGCCTAGCTGCCTACTAATCTTAACAGCAAAATTTTGATAAAAGGATATGAATGAGGAAGATCATAATCCACACATGCTACTAATAATGGAAAATCCTAAACAATATATAAGCAAACCAAATCCAATAGGATACAGAAAAGAAAATGTAAGTCAGGCTTATTCCAGAAATGCAAGGCCCGACTCAAGAAATCTGCCCCTGTAATTTACATTAGTAGCTCAAAGGAGACCATTAGTGTGATCGTCTCATGGATGCAGAAGACATACAATAAAATTGAAATTTTTAATGATAAAAATTACTAGCAATTAAGAGTTATTTACTAGATAAGGAGTATCAAGAGATCCTATACATATATTACATAATGATAAAATTTAGAATGAAATCCTTTTAAAATCAGAAAAGACAATGATGCCTCTTACCACTTCTTTTCAGCATTGAACTTCTGGTCCTGGCCAGTTCAGTAGGTTGAATTCAGCTCCTCGATGCAGATGTTTTTGCCTGTTTTGTTCAATGCCTAATACTTTGAAGCATTAGGTAAATACTTAATGAATAGGACTAAATAAGTAAATAAATGAAATAGGTAAGGATTAGAAAGGGAATAAGCAAAGCTATCATCATAAACAGATGCTATTGTCATCTATGGGTGAAACCTAGAATAGTTTTAAGACTATTTCAAGTGTTTAGCAAGGTTGCTGAGTATAAGATTGCTCAAGTAAGTCCAATGCATTTCTTTAAAATATCACTAATTCTGACAATAAAAACCACAAAATACGTGTGCAAGATCTTTATGTAGAAAATTTTTGAACTTTATTGAAACACATTAAAAATAGATGGAATCACATTAATTATGGTGAGTTTCATAGGATTATTGATTTCCTGTAAATTGATTTATGATTCAGTGCAGATTCAGTGAAAATACCAGTGTTTTTATTTTCCTTGGGATTTCACAAATGGCTGTTAGATGTATGAAAATGTTCCCCAAGCAATGGCCCCCAAGCAGTCAAGACACTTAAGATGAACAGGTGAGGCTGAGGTGACCTGGGAAGGATCTGCTTCAGCCAATGATGAGACTTATTATAAAACTAGGATGTAAAGACCTTGTGGCACTGGCTCAGAAATAGCTACATAAGCAACAGAAAGAATTAGGAGCCTAGAATCAAAGCTGTCATGTATAGAAATGTGATATAGGACAGAAATGTGATACAGGTCAGTGGGAAATGGGTTAACACTTCCATAATCAATGTGTTAATTGGTGTCAGTATAGGAAATGCAAGAAATTGGATCTCAGTAACATTCACAAAATAACCCATTTTAAATGGGTGAAAGGCTTAAATATAAGAGGCAAAACTTGAAAACTTGTAGAAAGAAAATACAGGACCTTACGACAGGACTGATTTGTTAAGCAAAATATGTAAAGCAAGGATGATAACTGGAAGAAAAATCTGTCACATTAAAAGTTTTTGCCCATCATGCCTGTGTTGTGGTTGCATGTATAAAGGACGAAAGAAGGCAGTGCTGCTGAGAAGCATGAACAAGGGTGAAATGAACACTGAGGCAAAGAAAAGGGGTGTAGAAGACTGTGCCGTCATACAGGACTTGGGCTTCTATTATGCGTGAGATAAGAGTGGAAGGCCTTGGAGAAAGAAGGGGTAATGCCTGGCTGTGAGGACACCTTTCTGGCTGCTCTTCTGGGGATGTGGCATTGAGGACATCCTTACCAGTTAGGTACTGTCTCTAACAGAATTCTGCCAGAAACAAGCCTGTGATGAGTTTGGGTGTGAGTTGTTCGTTTGGAAGGTGATTTCAGTAACACTGAGTGGATGGTGAAGCCAGAGAGGGAATAGTAGCTGCAAGAGACAGCTGTGGGTTATCATCGTGGTGGCAAGGGGTTAGCCTTGCTAGGGAGCACAGAGCCTGTGTAGGGTGTTTCCAGGCATTCTGTGGTGATCCAAGAGAGCTGGGGAAGTTTTTAACAGTTGACACCCATCATTAAGTGAAGGCTTCTTTGGGTGAAGGGCAGAAAATGTTGAACCTCTAACACTTCTGACCTGGCTTGGGAAAAAAATGTGAAACCTGAAATTGGTATTGGCCCTGAGATGGTGAGGTGGGAGCTGTGGTAATGCAGAGCATCCTTACTGGCAGCCAGGCTGTGGGGCTGGGAGTTGGATCCCAGGTGCGGAATTCAAATATAAGTGGAAGGTAGAGCAATGACTGGAGCAGATATGAATGTGAAAGACTAGGCAAGAATAATACCAATGAGTGATTGAAAAAACAGGTTACTATGAATTACTTTTTTTTTTTTTTCTTTTTGGTACCAGGGATCAAACTCACGACCTTATACTTGCCAGGCAGGCACTTAGGCTGCTGAGCTAAATTCCTGGCCCCTAATTGCTATGAATCTAATGGGGGAAAATGTCAGGTTTCCAAAGGAATTGTCCAGTAGGAAGTTGGACAGATAGGCCTGGGGTTTGGAGCAGATTCAGGCCAGTGACAAAATTGGGAATTATTAGCTTATGAAATGATGTCAGGTCTATGAGACTGGATGAGGTCAGTAAAAAGTGAGTGACTGAGCTCTGGAATACTCCATTTAGTGACTCAGGAGAAGAATAGGACCTGGTTAAAGAGTTGAGGCAAGTGTGCCAGGAGAGGGCAAGAAAATTTCCAAACAACTAGCAAAAGTTAATATCTAAAATGTACAAGATCCTCTGTTAGTCAGTAATAAAAACAAAAACAGACAAGTGGAAAAATGAGCAGAAGCTACCATTGTTTAGGCATTTTACAGAACACAAAATACAAATGACCAGTAAACACAGGAAGATGTTCAACCTTGTTTGTATTCAGAGAGATACAGATTGAAATGACACTGAGATGCCATTTCACACCTGCTGGTTTGTCAGACGTTGGATATTCTAACAATAGCAACTGTTGACAAAGATGTGGAGATACAGAACTCGCCCACATAGCTGGTGGGGGTATCGACTGGTGTGACTGGTCTCTCTGGAAAAGGTGACAGTTCCTAGAAAGTTGGTGGTGTACACACTTGTACCTCCACATCTTCCCACAGGTGGTTGTGGCAGCATAGTTTATGGCAGCTGACACTGACATGCCTGAGCACCCATCAGCGTTGATGAGGTATCTAAGTACTACTTTGAGAGCAGTAGGCATGTATATGAATGACATCCACACCTGTAAGATGCCTCTCAGAAGTCTGCTAACTGCCAGCCTTGAATTTGCACAAGCTGTCATTGCAGAGGCTAATAACAAGCTGGCAATAATGCATTCTAAAGATTATGGTAGGGCCAGGGATCAAGCTCAGCGGCATAAGCACCCGCCTGGTGAGCGCAAGGTCATGAGTTCAATCTCCTATACCAAAAAACAAACCAAAACATTATGTTAAAGTGGTAAGGATCCACAGTTATTGACAGGAATTAGGGATGGATGCTACATCCAGAAAACAAGGAACAAAAAGGAAAACTTCAGAAGGGATGCTTTGTTCTACTTTTTGTGTTGGGTGATGAATGTATGGGTATTTATTTTTCTTTAACATATGTGTACATATTATTTTATGTGATATTTTGCAGTTTTAGATAGTTAATGAGATGAGTATTCTAGGCAGAATAAAAAACACCTAAACCTGTCACTTAAACAAGCAAGAACTGGACATGGTGGCACATGCCTCCGATACAAGCTTTCTGGGAGACTGTCAGGAGAATCTAAAGTTTGAGCCCAGCCCGGAAAATTTGCCAACCTTTGAGGCCCTGTCTCAAAATTAAAAAAGGATAGGGAAGTAGCTCAGTGCAAAGGCTCTAGGTCTCAGTTCTGCATACATATACACCCCCTTCAAAACAAAACAAATAAAAAAAGAGAGCAAGACAGTTTTGTTGCACCAGCTTTTAATGCTGAGGCATTTCCCAGGTGGTTTCTGCTTCACTGTGTGTGCATCTCACCCAGAAATACTAGGCCTATTGTGGTTTCCAAGGAGCAGGCTGGCTGCATTTCTGATACTTGTGGGACTTCTTTTTGGAAATAGGAATCTTTATCCATCCAGATAAAGTGATGGAAATTTGTAAGGATAGCTCTGGGGGTTTCTGCAGGTGTTAACTCCATTCCAGGAAGGAGACCTCCAAAATCTTGCCTGCAGAGGGAGCATAAAGAGAGGGCTTTGGAAGGGAATTGGGGGCTGACATCACAGACATGGAGAGCTGTGTTCCCACAGAGGCCTTCTGCAGTGCAGGCAGTGGTAATAATCCAGTAGTTTTGTGAGGCCTAACTTCAAGCAAGCACTACTTGGCAGAGGTAGTAGGAAGGAGAGCTGAGAAGTTGCCTGGTTTGCAAGCTCAGCTGTCCTTTGGCCACTATTGCTCTTTGAGCTCAGGTCATCTTCCTCTTCAGCCTGTAGGAGAAAAGATGAAAAGAAAGCCATGTGTGGATTGGTGATGTTTTGTTTGTGTGTTTGTTTTTCATTTGGAGCCACTTCATATGTTTACTTAGTGAATGCACTTTTTTTCCTTCGGCAAAAATATGAGTGTCAGTTTCCACCCCCAACTTGAAAATCAAAATAGAGCAATAGTCTTAGCAAGGGTACCCAGAGAGAGGGCTCCAAGTATGCACAAAACTGACATTGATTTCTTTGCCTGGAAATAAAAAAAAAAGTCTGTGAGTCATCTTTTGATTTGCATTACAAACAATGCAAATGGGTGCTGCTCTGCCTGCATAGCTTACAGATTTCAAAAAATATGTTTTGATTTGATGTGTTTTAAGACTAATATGCAGTTAACTAAAAATCCTAAAACTTTCTAGTTAAGTATTCAGAGTTTTGAGTTTTTGCTTGTGTTGATGACTCATTTTCTCTTTTGTTTTTTGTTTTTGTTCTTGATTCACCTTAACCTACCTGCTGACTCACGTCACCCAACCAACATACAATGCGAAAACCCATGTCTCCGTCTGTATGTTGCGCACCTGCTGCCCAAACCACCCTAATTTGTAAATAATACGCAAATACCCATCCATGAAAACATCACATATAGGAAACGGTTGGTTTCATAACTTTAAATAGTTCTTATGATGCCTTCCTCTGCCTGCTCTGCTCTACTTCTCTCGTTTTCTGAGTTCCTGCCGTTGCTCTTTGAGGCATGGCTGGATTCTGCTGCACCCACTCACCTCTGGCCTCTTGTGCACTCTCCCCAGCACCCAAGATCCAGCAGGGCTTCTGAGGGCCTTCCAGAAGCTGTCTGAATCTAGGATCCGGCCAGGGAGGGGAAGTAGGCGATGCAGTGGTGGTGGTGGGTAAGTGCCCAGGACAGATTTTCTTGCCAAGCCTGGCAGGAGGAGACTGGTCTGGGTCCCTGCAATTCTGTGGTTTCTGTTGCACACTGATCTCTTCTCTGCTGTCCCCATCTTTCCAATACAAAGAAGGTTTGGCTTTGCCTAGTTGGCTGCTGAAATGCCCTGTAACAGCTGTACTTTCTGAGCAAGTCCTTCTGTAGGGGTCAAGCCTGAGATATAGGTTTGGACTCCATAATTCAGAAATGCTGTGAAGGGCCTGACTAGAAGCAGAGTGTAGAGCTTCCAGCCATGTGTCACTAACTTATAGAGTGCAGGTGCACCTGGGGCCTCCTGCCAGGTCTTCAAGAATTTGGGGGCAAGAGTAAGGGTGTTTGGTACAACTCAGCCTCGGCTGTGGCTATGGAAATTCATCTTAAGGGGCACATACTTGAGATGCCTTTTATAGAGGCTGTAGGCTTGTCATGTAGATTTTTATAACTGGAATGGAAAGCTTGAGTTTTGAGAGAACAGCATTAGATGCTATAGAAGTATCCAGGCCATCAGCCCAGGCCAGGGAGCTGCCACCTCTTCTGAGGATCCTTCCTGTCCACCTTTCCCCATCCTTCTTCTAGCACATATGGCCAGCAGGTGTGTGGCAAATGTGCACATGCACATTTTCTTTCCCTTTTTATCCATCAATCCCCACTAGGGTGAAGGTAAGACAGCAGCTTGCTTTTGATTGCAGGACCTCCTCCAACATGGTGCATGGCCAGCAGTGTCCACGGGTCTGGGCTGAGTGCCCAGATGACATTCAGGAGCAAGCCCCAACACCCTTGTGACTGTGGCCTTGGGTGCCAGGTGCTGAACCTTGGGTGGGCTGAACTTTGTAGGGCAGCAATCTCCAGAGTTTGGCACATATTGTGGTTCATGTCCTCAATTATCTCTTACTGCCTGGACATGAATGTCCCTAGTGCCTGAGCATGTTTTTGGATGAGGGTTAGGTGATGTCTACTTAAATGAGTCTTCCTTAAATAGAGTGATGTCTGACTGAAAGTAAGGTGGCAATAAGGACCAAACTGGCCTTGAATTGGGTGTAACAGCTTCCTGTGCAGCAGAAACCACAGACACTGGGAGGATATGGCAGGTTGCATCCACCTCTGAGAGGCTGACCAGGGCCAGAGGTGATGGTACATGGTGCACAGCCCTGTGCTTGCTGTTTCCTGCCATCCTGCATGTAAGGTACCCAGCCCATCACTGTATGTAGGCGTCTGTAGCTATGGCCATCTGTCTTCATGGCACTCCAGGGTTGTCTGTCTGTTGCCAGGCAGCAGACCCTTTCCTGAATACCCAACTAGGAGAAGGGGTGGCAACCTGTTCCCAACACAGGCTGTTATGTGTCCCTACTTCAGGTCCTTTAGATGAGCTATTATTCTTCATAACTCGTTCTCACTTGCTCTGTCATCTTTTATTCTTTCTTACATTCCAGAGGCTGTCATTTTCCCCAGACCTTCAGGAAATCACGTTTGTGCCAGCCACATAACTGCAGATGACTTTGAGCTGGGCAGGCACAGTATTGTTATAATCCTTGTCCTTTCAGACCCACCTGAGCATGTTCTTCCAAAGTGGAACTCCAGAGAGGTTGGATACCTGTCCCCACCCTCTGCCATCTTATACAGATGGACCTGGACACATCCCCTGCCTGTCTGCTGAAGCTGGGCTTGTTTGTATTTCCTCAGGACCCACAGTGGCCACTGAGCATTCTTGGCCATCATGTCTGAGATTCTCTTTTCTTGTCTGTGTGGGTTGGGGAGCTACAGGTACAGTGGTACCTATTTTAAGGGTTGTGGCCTGAGGCCTGTCCCACCTTGTTGATGTGGACAGTGGGGCCTCTTGTGCCCCCTGAGCCTTCTGGCATTGTTCAGAGTCAGTTCCACCTGCAGGGCTTCCACATGCCACTTGGGTCCTTCTAGGTAACTTGAGTCTCCTACTGCAGCAACAGTGCAGAGACCCTGACACCATGGTGGGAATCACAGAAACTGTCCTCGGATCATGGAGGTGGCAGGCAGGACAGAGGTGTTTTTGAAGTCAGTGTGAGACCCGTCCCTCCATGGACTCCTCAACTGGCTAAGACAGGCAGCCCTGGAGCATCTACCCCGGTGTCCCCCACCCATGCTTGCATGTGTTCTTTCTCTACTGCTGTCTCATTCAACATCTGCAACATCTGTGTTCTCTTTTCTCTTTATTCGATCACTCAGTATGACAACACAAATGTGCCTGAGCTGCTTGCATATTTAAAAATAACAAACCAGCAGGAACTTACCCTCAGACCAGGTACCTGGTCTCGAAGTAGATAGGCAGAAAGTGCCTGGCTCCACAGAGCCACACTCTCTTGAAAAAGGCTTGCCAATAATTCAAGGTACCTGGTGCTCCTAGGTAAGCTTCATTCCCAGGTAATCTTTGGAATCTGGGTTTATCAGTTTATCACTGTGCTTGATTTTAAGAAGCACTAAATAGTATGGGTTTTCTGGAGCAAAGACCTGTGGACTGAGGGTTGTACAGGTAGCTTCCAGGGCAAGAGCTGCAGAGAGGCTATACCTGCCCTTTCCCTGGCCAGAGAAGCTCTGGAGGAAGCAGCCAGGGTTCCAGGCAGGCATGGACTTCACTGGCTCAGCCTGGAAGGGAAGGATGTAGCTGCCAAACCTGGGCAGGGGAGTCCCTTCCAGCATGTCACTGGAGAGGCAGTCACTCTCAGCTTGTCACCCAGACAGCTTGGCTGTGTCCTGTGAGAGGTGGTCCCCAGGTCTCTCCTCTTAGGCTTACCTGGCAGCAGAGAGTTGCTTCAGGGAGCTTCTGTCTCTGTCCCTCATCATTGAAGGGTAGCCTTAGAATAGAGAGGTTATTTGCTGCATGAGAAATGACTCATAGTGACAAGCTTTACTTTGGGGAGTTTTTTTTTTTCTTTTTTGGTGGCCAGTTGCTGCTTAGACTGTGAAGCAGTTCCTCTTTTGATTTCTTTTTAAGCACTTGTCCTTGAGGCCACAGGGACTCAGGGAGAGCTTACAGCATAGAAGCAGCTTGCCTGTACTTTTGAGGGATGATTTCTGAAGGTCAGAGAGCAATCCTCTTTCTCTGCAGAACAACTTCATCAACCTCAGCTTCCTGCGTCTCTTCAGAGCTGCACGGCTTATTAAACTGCTCCGCCAGGGCTACACCATCCGCATCCTGCTGTGGACTTTTGTCCAGTCCTTCAAGGTGAAGTGGGGTGCCAGTGTGGGAAGTGTGGGACAGCTCTCTATAGGTAATTTCCATCCCTCTTCCTTTGTCACCTTTCCTGCCCCCTAATCCCCAAAATCCCCTCCTTTGACAGGCTGCATAGGAGTAGGGCATGTGTTTGTCTTCACTGACAATTGTGGTCCTATTGCAGCTTATAAAAGTATTGTGAGTGACCTCTAGATTATCTTAATGCCCACAGAAACTCTTAAGAAGTTTATGATCCCAATTTGTAGAAGAAGAAACAGAGCTGTCCTTAGACAGAGGGGCCTGGTAGTCAGGGAGCAGAGCTATGTCAGGCTAAGATCTGCAGGGCCTCAGACACAGCTGGGAGCTGATGTGCCTGTGTCTCCAGGCGCTGCCTTATGTGTGCCTCCTCATCGCCATGCTGTTCTTCATCTACGCCATCATCGGCATGCAGGTAGGTGCTATCTGCTCATTTTGGGCTATGCCCAGGGCTCCTGTTCACAGGAGCATGAAGGCATGAATTATGATCATTAAATGATGGTAATAATAAACTGACACTTATCAAACATTTGCTGTGAGCCAGGTACTGAGAGACCTTGACCTTCAGAAGCACTGCTTCAGGTAGAGAGGCGTTGAGACTGGGCTGCTCCCAGCATCTCTCTGTGAGAGACAGACCAGGTCTCTGCCTGATCCTGGCCCTCTGGAAAGCCATGCTGTAGTGTTCTTGAGGGTAGCTTTCAGGCCCAGCAGTGTTAAGGTGTTGGAGTGTGTAGGGCTGGATTTGGAGCAGATCTCAGGATGCAAGCATCCTGGCCATTATGTTGTACTGGCAGGGATGAAGGACAGCTCCTGACACATCACAGGAGATATGCTCCCAAAGAGTCCTGCTGGGTCGTGCGAGTATGACGCCATCAGGTCACTGTACGTTGACAAATTCATCTTGCATAATTTAGCATATCTTTATTTTGCCAAAGAATACTTTGTAGCCATTCTGGGAGTGGGAATTTTGAAAACATCTGGTCACTTCCCAATGTCAGGAGCGGGAGATTCACTGAGTGGTAATTTATGATTGGAAGTGCCAGTATCTTAAAGTTGAACTGATTCCTAAACTCTAATTATAGAGATTGAAAAGTTCTTTCAGCTTAAAATTTGCTGAGATTTGATACTATATATCATATAATTTTGATTTGGTTTGTGAATATATGTATTCACATATATTCACAAATCTTTGTGATCTTTGTGGAAATGTGGTAGTTTATAAGTCTGTCGCCAGGTTCCAGGTTTTAAGCCGAGTATGGTCCTTGACTCATTTGTATTTTTTACCCTGAGTAAAATTAATTAGAATGGATAAAAAGCCTACTCCACAGTTTGTGTGACGGTCTTGCAAGAAGTTCTCCAGTGATTCTCCAGTTCTCAGAACTATTCCAATATAACTCCTGATTTAGAGTGTCGACCAAGCATGACCTGAAATGGATCTTGTCCATTTGCTTAGTAGAGCCAGGCCTCATCCCAAGGACAGGCTGGAGCTGGTAGATGCGGAGCTCTGGGACATGAGTTTTCAGCTAACAAGTGGTTGTCTGTGGTAGAAACACACACTGGGCCCTGGGCAGCTCCCAAGTTGCATGTACACCCACTCCTGCTCAGCCTTCTGCTATGGCTTCCAGGACTTGCTGTGTCAGCATGCTGTGGTTCTCCATTTCAGGTGTTTGGAAATATTGCTTTGGACGACGACACCAGCATCAACCGGCACAACAACTTCCGGACATTCTTACAAGCCTTGATGCTGCTGTTCAGGTGTGTTGTGTGGTCAGCCCAGGCCAATGTCCATGCGTTATCAGGATGGAAGAGGGTGGGTGCCATGTGATGACCCTTCCCTCCACCCCCTGCATCTGGCTGCTTCTCCTTGTTGGATCTTTCCAATTCTGTTTCTCCATTCATCCCATCCTTTCGAAAGGCTCCTGCTGTCTGCCACAGCCTCAGACAGACCGAAAAAAGCTCCTCAGGGAGAGAACTGGGGATCTCTGGGCCAGCCTACACTACACTGCCTTGTTCTGCTCCCTGGTGAGATCTTAATGGGCTTCAGTGAGGCTAGGGAGACAGAAGGTGCCTGGCAGGGTCTTGCTTGGAGTGTTGTTCTTTTTTTTTTTGGTACTGGGGATCGAACTCATGACTGCACGCTTGCAAGGCAGGTCCTTATGCCACTGAGCTAAATCCCCAGCCTGGCGTGTTGTTCTTTAGCTTTCCTTCTATACCTTTACTTATACAGGGGTGGAAAGATAAATTTTAGGGAGAACAGCCGTGCACAGTTAGCAGCTCTCCAGTGGCCCAAGGAGCCCAGCTGGTCAGAGCTGCTTGTCTGAATGTATCTCTGCATCCTGCCCTCAGTTCCCTGGTTCCTGGGTACAGCTGAGCAGAGCACCAAGGTGGGAGGCAGGAGCAGGAGGCCCTTAGCACAAGCTTCGGAGCTTTCAGGTGCCTTCTTTGAAGCCGACTCAGTACTAGCTGCTGTTCCCAGAAAGGACAGACCCTCTATAGACTAGACATTGACCCACCTCATCTGAGAGTGACCTTTCAGACAAGGAAGAGGGATAAATATATTTTCTTGCCTTCTGAGTCTCATTTTGCCACTCATGACCCTGGAACAGAGGGAAAAGGGCTTTTTGTTCCTATATACAAATATGCAGAGCTGCTGCAGAGCCAGCCCTGGGATTGCCTCCATCCCGTCTCTCAGGCAGTTTCCTGGGAGGAGGGTAAGCTGAAACCCAAACTTGTTGTACCAAGCTGCCTGGAGAACATTTTCTGATTCTTGTTTCTTTGCATGAGATGAACATGTATCTTTAGGTGTATGCTTTCCCCAAATTTTTTTTTTTGGGTTTCATTTGCATTAATTTTCCTTCTTCATTTATTCTGTCACATGCCACAAAGATATGAGGCAAACCTGTGATGTCAGCCTTAGTTTTATGTCTGTGTTTTCAAAAGTTTCTGCTACCCTTGAGCTCTTGTCAGGTTGAAGTGTGCCCAAGGTGTTGGAAGAGGGGAAGCTGGACTAGCCTGTGAAGAGACCAAGGTGGATGAGGCTGGGAAAAGAGTAGACTGCTGGCAGCCCAGAACTGAGCAATGCCAAGATCCATCCTGTCTCCTGTCCCTGCTGGGCTGCCATGCAGGCGGGGCCATTGTGGCAGATGAGGTTCATTGCTGCCTGACCCCAGCTGAATAGAGAAAGCTTAGCTGTTTTCTCAGGGCATCCAAGCTGATGGGCAGGATTTAGAGACAAAGGTGTGCAGAAGTTTCAGCCCAAGTAGCTGGAATGGTAGAGTCCTGCTTGAAACGAAGAGATACATATTGGGAAGTCAAGAACATGCTGGACCTGTATGTCTACCAAAGACTGCTCACTGTGGCATCAATCCTAGTCCAGTAGACTCTTAGTAACTACTTTCTCAGGAAATGGTCAGTTTGGGAATCTAATGTCAGAGGAATCTTTTGAAGAAACTGTCACTGTCACATAGGCCTTGCCTAAATGTGGGAAACTACGAGTGGGGTGCATTCACCCAGTTCTCCAAGAGCCCAGCTCCCTCAGCTCATGGCTACTGTGCTGCAGACCTTATCCTGTGGCCTCGCTGTAAGCTCCCACCTCTTCTCTTCTCAGGAGTGCCACGGGAGAGGCCTGGCATGAGATCATGCTGTCTTGTCTGAGCAACCGGGCTTGTGATCCACATGCCAATGCCAGCGAGTGTGGGAGTGACTTTGCCTACTTTTACTTCGTATCTTTTATCTTCCTTTGCTCATTTCTGGTAAGTCTTGGTCATTGTGCTTGTGTTTGTCTGTCTCAGTTCATCTCGAGGCTCCATATCTTTTGGTCCTTGGCTTTGACCCATACACATCACCAACTGATTGCATGGTGAGGGCCTCAGAGCCAATTACCTCAGAGCCAATGACCTCATTAACCCTGGAAAGAACCCAGTGAGGATGAGCTCCTGCAGGCCCCTCACCAACCTCCATGGAAGAATTAGGTTTTCAGAGGGCAGTTGCCCATTGGTGTCCAGCTTCTAGGAAGGTGTCCACTGTGTGGTGGGATGTGGAAAAGCAGCCAGCATGACAGTAATGGGATTGGCTCTGAGAGGTGGACTGATAGGTTCCAGCAGTGTTGGTCCTATTCTAGGTCATTGGGGCCCTAGAGCCTTGGGCCAGGTACGTACCATGATCTGCTCAGTGTTTCACAGTTTGACTCTGGTAAAGGAAGGGGCCACAGAGTAAGCAGGGAGGCAGTGGCTTAGTGTATGAGGGCTGGGTTGCTAATTTACAGGTAGAACTGACCTCATTAAGAAAGAGAAAAGGAAACCGCACCTAAAAAAAAAGAAAAAACCCCAAACACCACACCTGGAATCTTCTGGGCAATGGGTAACATTGGTAGCTCTTTCTGAGTTCTGTAGGGCATTTCAGGTGTGAGTTGGGGCAGAGGAGATGCAGATGCTTCACAGACCTCTGGACTAGAGATGTGAATGAATTGCCACTGGTGTTTGAACTGTCTGTGGGGCTGGAAGATGCCCTCTAGGTCCTTGCTGTAAAGTGTGTTCCAGCAACCTATGCATAGTTTAAGCATTGTTTGAGTGCTAGTTAGAAATATAGATTCCTGGGCCCTCTCCAGGCTTGCCGTATCAAGATTTCTGTGAGAGGAATCTGGGAATCTGAGTATCAGTGAGTTCAGGGGTAATTCTGCAAGTGCTACACTTTGAGGAGCATTGACATAAGGAAAGATGAAAATTGAGAAGGAGGCAGAAGATTCTGGCCCTGCTACACAGGAGATAGATAGGAGCACTGGGTCCTGGAGCTGAGAGAGGGCACTTAGGCAGGTGGAGAGCAGTGGTCCAGAAGGAGGGAATAATGTACGCTGTGACATGTTAGAAGGGAAAGTGAGACGGTGATAAAGAATGGATGGTGGAGATGGATGGTGACCCTTGCAGGAACAGTTTTTGTGGCATGGTGGGAATGAAAATCTGGCAATGCGTTCAAGCTCAGTGAGCAGTGAGGGGAATAACAGGGACAGACCCCTCTCCCGCCATGCACAGTGCTGTGGGGTTTCTTATGTCTATAGCCATGACCTGGAGTGGGACCAGCTAGCACAACTGGCCACAGTCAACTCCTTGGAATCCATGGGTATAGATGTTTGGTATCCAGATTTCAAATTTTCCAGACAAGTGTAAGGTGGAGAGAAGGGTGTATGTGAGAATGTGGTCCTGGTACTGGAAGTAAGGGCAGAGACACTGGGTTGAAGGTTCTTGTGGCATTCATTTGTCTTAGGGAAAATAAACTAGAAGGCTAGGTAACATGGTCAGAGTATGGGACATGTGAAGTTAAGACTGAGGAGGAAGTGATAGTAACATTGTCAGTAGTCATTGGGAATAACCAAGCTTGGCATATTTTAGGAGTTAGGAAATGAAATGGCTTTGGGTGAGAAGCCCACCAGTGGAAAGGCCCGGCAGTGATCAGCCCATCACTGTGGGCCTTGAAAGCAACATGAATGATGATGACAGTAGAGGAGAGCCAGGTGTTAAATTATCCACAAAAGAGAGAAGAGGTTAGTAGAGGACATGAGTATTGAAGTACAGAGTTCTAAAAGGGGGCAGAGGGAAGCTATCTATGCTTCAGCTAGAATGAGAAAAACTGGAGACTGTTCAGGGAAGATGAAGATAGAAGCATTTTTACAGAGGGTGGCCTTTGAGTTTCAGAGGCCACTGTCTTAAGAAAGCCAGGATGGTCAGGAAGGCATGTACCTAAAATACATGCACTTCACATTAGATAGATACAGAAGACTCAGCAGACTGCATCTCATTAATTGCCAGAAATCAAGTGGAGGATTTGCATTTTGGGGTCATCTCCTGATCCTTCAGAAGACCTGATGAGTAATAGGAAGGTGGCCATTCTGGAGAATCACTGTCCTGGAAGCATTTTGATCATTGGCTTATGTACAATACCATTTGAAGACTGGTGCTGTGAGAGCTAGCCCACTTGTGAGCATAAAGCCCAGGCTAGCCCTGGTCTTATTGTACCTGGTTGCAGAGATGGGGCTCTCCAGAGAGTCATGTTCCACAGTGCCACCTGTCAAGGGTGAGTTGAGGAATCCCTAGGTTTAAGTGTCACCCTTCTCCAGAGGAGTAGGTGATTGACAGTTTTTATCCTTTGTGTCCTGGCTCTCTAGTTGACCTGCTGCCTTGTCCTTAACTGACATGGAGAAGGATGTGGACCAGAGCTTAACCTCTTGGTACCTACTTAGGGGTTTGATCTGCTGGGCAACTCATGCTTTGAAATACACTGGCATTGAGAAGTAAAGAGAAAAAATGGAATTATGATTTTTGAGTGTGTGGCAGGACAGGGTTAGAGGGGCAGGTGGTTCACCTTTACTGAAATTGAAGGGTGTTGACAGTAATAAAAGGTGATGTTGATAATGACAGCCTGCTGATAATTGTTGAGTGACACACTTTGCTGTCTTATGATTACATTAAATATTTCAGTCATGGTAACAATTTTTAAGGTTGGTATTATTATCACAATGAAGAGGTGGAGACTTAGTGATGTGAAATTCTCAGGCAACCTGCATTTGTAACCCAAGCTGTTGAAGTGAATAAACTCCTAGAAAGATACAAATGACCACCACTGACTTACGGAGATGCAGAAAATCTTAGCAGACCTAGCAGACTTACAAATAAGGAGATTAAATCAATAATGAAATACCTTTCCATAAAGAGAAATCCAAGATCAGTCAGTGGTGAAAGGGCAGTCTTTTCAACAAATGATGTTAGGAAAACAATATGTGAAAGAATAAGGTGGATTCTTACCTGATACTGTATATAAAGTGAACTTTAATCAAAGAACTAAATGTAAAAACCAGAACTATAGTGCCTTTAAAGAAAACATAGGGCATAAATGTTTATGACCTTATATTTGGCAAAGCAGTCTTAGATTTGACATTAAAACTATAATGAAACAAAAGTAGGTAAATTGAACAATTCAAAATTAAAAACTGTTATGCATCAAAGAATACTGTCAATAGAATAAAAAGCAACTGTTGTGATCTGTGTCTAGATATCCCCTCAAAGCCTCATTTAGTCATGGAGGCAGACTTCTAGAATTTGTGATTGATTCATGTTTCTATACTGGGATTCTGGGTGTAAATGCTACAGCTGCCGAAGGGTAGGTATGGCCTACATACAGTATAATGGATAGAGTTTTCTTTTGTGCTCCTCCTTTTTTGCTCTTGTTGCTTTTGCTGTTTTCTGCGACTGTGAACTGTTGCCCTCTGCCATGTGCCACTCTGCCTTAGAGCCAGCCAAATACGAACTGAAACCTCCACAAACTGTGAGCTAAATAAGCCTTTCCTTCCCTAATTTGGGTCATCAGATTTTTTTTTTATTTTAAAAAGAATAAAACAAAAGAGAGCAGAACAAAGCAGATTAGAGCAGAACAACATAAGCAACACAGCACTTTACAATAAGACAACCGGACATTAACAGTAGCTGTCAGAATATCTCTTTCTCTGCTATAGTTGAGCATAGTTTCAAATACAGTGATATCAAACATAACAAAATAGTATAAAACCATTCAAAAGAATGAAAGAATTACAGGGCATTCTGAACCAAATAACAGAGAATGATCAATTGCTACTATAATATCTCATTTTCAATAAAAAAATTTGTTTATACTGTCACATATATTAAAATTCCAATAAGACACAACATGATAGAACCGATGGTAATAGAAGAATAGAAGCATGATAGGACTTCAAAGCAAGATGATATTAAATCAGCAATGGCTGCCATAATGTTTTGTTTTCTTCAAAACAGCTGTTCATACCATCACACATAATAAAGTCAAACAAAACAGAATAAAACCATTCCAATGGCTTCAGGTATTTTGTCTCAGCAATGAAAGAAAAGTAACCAAGACAGAATTTGGTACCAGGAGTGGGGTCATTGCTGTGACTATGCCTGACCATGTGGTTCAAGAGCCTTTGGCAATGGCTTGTGGGAAGAGCTTGAACAGGTTCAGAGATGTCACTTGAAAGAGTAGAGCTGTAACACCTTAGGCTGTTCAGTATGAGAGATTTTGGTCACAGCTTAAAAGGCCAGAAGGCTGATAGAAATCCTACCAGTCACCAGGGATATATAGCTCAGTGACACAAGTGGCTGCCTGGCTAACACAAGGTCCTGAGTTTAGTTCCCAGTACAACAGCAAAAAAAAAGAAAAAAAGAAAAAGAAATCCTGCAAGTAAGGCTCAGGAGGTTTCTGCTGGGAAGAAGAACTGCATTCGTTGTTGGACTCCAGACAATATATGTTATGGCTTGGCAGAAGGGTTTTCTCTATTTTATTCATGTCCTGAGACTTTGAAACTAAGATTAAGGACAGCAGACTAATCTGACAGAGGAAATTTCAAGTTGAACGTTGAGGCTGTGGCATGGCTATTGTTGGGGACTTTTAGCCCGATTTATGTTGCAAATCAAGAGCAAAGAACCTAGCAGGATGATTTGAAATGTTGTGAGTTTGGTCACGAAAAAAGCTCCAGTAAAGCTGTTGACTGCAAAGATAGAGCTGAGAAAATTTTGATTGCTGAGAAGGAATAGGAGAATATGCAAAATGGCCTGAGGGCATCACAAGAAGCAGCAAGTCTCTTTCCTTTACAGCCTCAAAACTAGAAAAGTGAAAAACTTTGCTTTGAGGAGAAAGCCTCAGAACACCATGTTCCAGAATGATGGCAGCCATACTAGGTTCCAAAATGGCAGCTACCACACCAAGTTCCAGAATGACAGAGGCCTAGAGAATATGTTCCTCAGAATTGGATTCAGAGTGCTCAGGCACTCAGTCACTACAAACAAAAGTGAAGAAAGCCTGGCCACTGTTCCAGCTGGCAGTGGACCTTGGCATCACCCATGTGGTGCTGGCTTTAGGTACAGACAGAATGCAAGTGTTCTGAGGTTTAAAGGCTTCCACCCAGATTTCAGAAGGCTTGGAAGGCCAGGCAATGTGCCCTGAGAAGGCAATGTGTGAAGCTGTGAGAGCAAAACCAAAAGTACAGTGGAGACCCCAGAAGTCTAGAAAAGCCAGGAATATGAATCATCTAAGAGAAGCTGCAAGAATTTAGCAAAGTAGGCCTAAGAGAGAAGCCATGGGAGCTACAACCACTGGAAGGGACATAGGGGTGAAGTCACATAAGCCTTTTGGAGTTCAGAACTTACCATAGATTGCTTCAGATGTTCCACATGGAACTGTCAGACTTAATGTTTACCCTGCTGGATTTCAGTCTTGCTTTGGCTCCAATACTTTATATTCTCCTGTTTGTAACTTTTGGAATGGAAATGTCTATCTTATGCCACTGAATGTTAGGAGTGTTTGACTTTCTTTTCATTTATACAGGGCCTCACAACTAAGAGTTTGCCTTAAATCTCAGAGGAGACTTGGGACTTGTACTTTGCAGCCATGCTAAAACTGCTAGGATTTTGGCAGCTGTTAGAGATAGACTAAATGACTTTTGCATAAAGGATGTGCATGAGTCTTTGGAGGGGTGGAATGTTATGGTTTGTGTCTGGATGTCCCCCTAAAGCTTCATTTCAGTTATGAAGGCAGGCTTTCAGAGTTTGTGATCAATTCGTGGTCCAACATTAGGATGATGGATGTGAGTGTTGCATCCCCCCCCTAGGGTGGGTGTGGCCTACATACAAAATAAGGGACAGAAAAAGTCTTCTCTTGTGTTCCTTCATTTTTGCTCTTGTTGCTTTTGCTGTTTTCCACCGCCATGAACAGTTGCTGTCTGCCATGTTCCACTCTGCCTTGGAGCCAGCCAGATATGAGCTGAAACCTCTGCAAACTGAACTAAATACACCTTTCCTTCCTTAATTTTGAGCATTGGGTATTTTGTCTCAGCAACAGGACAAAAGTAACCAAGACAGCAAACTGACAAACTGTGGAAAATATTTGTAAATTATATATATGATGGAGTGTTAACATCAGAATGCATAAAGAACTCAACAACCCAAGTAAGAAAGGGACAAAGGGCTGAATATGGCAGCTACTGGGCAGGCTGAGACAAGAAGATGGCAAGCTCCAAAGCCAGCTTGGGTCATTTAGCAGGACCTTGTCTCAAAGTAAAAAAATAAACAGTGTGGGGAGTGTAGCTCAGTGGTAGAACACTGCTAGGTTTGATCCCCAGTACCATCCGAAAAGGGGAGAAGGGTACAAAGGATTCGAATGGATGTGTTCACCATGGCAGATGAAAAGATACTGAACATCACTGATCATAGGGAAATGCAAATCTAAGCCATAATGAGATACCACTTCATACCCACTAGTATTACTATTATAATTTTTTTAAGAGGGTAGAAAAGGAAAGACAGTAGCAAGTGTTGGCCATAATGTAAAAAATCAAAATTCTTGTGTTCTGATATTGAGAATGTGAAATGATACAGTTGCTATGGGAAACATTACAGCACTTCCTAAAACATTAAGAATGAATTACAAAATGACCCATGAATTCCACTGTGTAGTACACAAGGGAGTTGGCAGCCAGGATTTAGAGAGATACCTGCTCATGCATGTTCATAGCAGCCACAAAGAGGTGGTAATCATAGTTTCTTTCCATAGATGGAGAAATAAACGAAATGTGGTATGAACATACATGGAATATTATATGATCTTAAAAAGGAAAGGAAGTGTGGCACATCTGTGAAGTAGATGAACCCTTGAGGCATTATGCTAAGTGAAATAAGCCAGTCTTAAAAGGACAAATACTGTCTGATATAAGGTGCCTCACGTGTTCTAATTCATAGAGATAGGGAGTAGGATGGTGGTTGCCAGGAAAAGGGGGAAGAGGAGAACGGGAAGTCAGTATTGAGTGGGGACACAGTTTTAGTTCAGAGATGGAACAAAATCTGGGGGATGGTGATGGTGATTGGATTGTAATGGGTATGTGTTTATTGTCGGTGACCTCTACACTTAAAAATGGCTAAAATGGTAAAATTTTTGTCATGTATATTTTATCACAGTAAAAATATAGAATAAAAAATAATTACACTCAAACTCTCTCCAAAAATTGAAGAGGAGAAACACCCGCTAACATTCTGTGAGGCTGGCATCACCTTAATACCGTAGCCACAGACGGTACATGAAACTGGAGACTTAATAGCCCTTGGGAATATTGATTGAAACATCCGTGACAACCAGTTCTAACATATTTAAGAGATTATACCCCATGACTAAATGGGGTTTCTCTCAAGGATGCAAGAGTGATTAAACTTGAGAAAAATCGATGTTAAATAGCATATAATGGCACGAAGAGGAAAATAATGAACATTTCAATAGGAAAAGAAAAGGCATTTGTCAAATTTCAACACCCTTTCATGATTAACAAAAGACACATCACAAACTAGAAGTAGAAGGAAACTTAATGTGATAAAGGACTTGTATGGAAAACAGCCAACATTCTGCTTGGTGGTAAAAAGACTGAAGCTGTCCCCTAAAGAGGGACTGAGGAGCCAAGAGTGCTCATTTTCCACACAGATTCTCAGTGTTGTGATTAAAGTTCCAGCCACAACACTACTAGGCAAGAAAAAGAAAAAGCATACAAATTGGAAAGGAAGAACTTTTTTTTTTGGTACTGGCGATCGACCTCACGACCTAGCGCTTGCCAGACAGGTGGTTGTGCCACTGAGCTAAACCCCCAGCCCAGAACTCTTTGTATTTTAAGATAGCATGATTCTGTATATAGAAAATCCCACAAATGCACTCAGACACAATACTGCTAGAGCTAATAAATGAATTCAGCAAAGCTACAGGGTACAAAATCTAATAAACAAAAATTGGTGGTGTTTTTATTCACCAGCAATGAAAACTATGGAAAGGACATTCAGAAAAATAACTCCTCTTTCGATAATATCCGAAAGAATAAGGCATCCAGGAATAAAATAACCAAGGGGTGAAAAACTTTTCAAAATTGAAACCACACAAACATGGGTGTAAAGAAGTTAAAGAAGGCCTAATTAAATGGAAAATCATCCCATGTTTGTGAATTGGAAGGCTTAATACTGGTAAAATGGCAGTGCTCCTTTAAGTGATGTATGGAATCAGTGCAGTCCCTATCAAAATCCTAGTGGCCTTTATGATGGCAGAAGTAGAAAAGCAGATTCTCAGGTTCATATGATCCTGCAAAGAAATAGCCTAACCAATCCTTGAAAAGAAAAAGAAAAAAGTTGGGGGGCCCACATTTCTTCGTTTCAAAGCTTACTATAAAGCTACAGTAATTAACAGTGTTGCTTATATAAGGATAGACATAGAGGCCAGTGGAATAAAATTGATAATCCAGAAATAAATCCAAACATCTATGACCAACTGATTTTTGACAAGGGTGTTCACAGAGAAATATGACTTTCTTTCATTGATAATTGAACTGAGAGAGACTAGTCTCTAACAGATGATATGAAGAAAACTGTATCTGCATACAAAATAGTGACCCCTACCTTGCTCCATATACAAAACCAACTGATCAAAGACCTAAACAGAAAAATTAAAAATATTAGAAGAATACATAGGAGGTTAAAATTTCAAGACCTCAAATTTGGCTATGGGTAACAATCATAAAAAAAAGGAAATTAGATTATTCGTACTTCTTCAAAATTAAAAACTTGCACATCAGAGTACATTATCAAACGTGAAAATATAGTCTACAGAATGGGAAAAATGTTTACAAATCACAAATTTCAGAAGATGCTATTATCCAGCCTATACACAGAACTTCTAACTCTAGCACAGTGGTGCATGCCTGTAATCTCAGTACTCTGCGAGGCTGAGGTAGGAAGATCACAAGTTTGAGCCCAGAACGGGCAACTTAGAGATTTACCAAAGATCCTGTGTCGAAACTTTTTAAAAATGAAAAAAGAAGTAGAGTTATAGTTCAATACAAAAGTTCTGGGTTCAGTTCCTGGTGCCAAAAACAAACAATTTTTACAATGTAAGAACAAAAAGACAAATTTCAAAATGGGCAAAAGATCAAAACAGACAGTTTTCTAAAGACATGCAAATGGCCAGCAGTTACATGATGTTCAATGTCTTTGGTCATTAGGAAATACAAATAAAAATCACAGTGAAGATAACATTTCACATGTACAGTGATAGCTGTAATAACATTTTTTAAAAAAAGAACAGAAAATGACAAGTATTGGCAAAGCTGCTGAGAAATAGGAACTGTAGTTCATTGCTGGTGAGGATGTTAAAAACACAGCAACTGCTGTGAAAATGTTTGAAAGTTCCTAAAAAACAGCATAAGATTACCATGTGACCCAGCAATTCTACTCTGAGGTACAGAGCCAAGAAACACGTCTGTGTAGAAACTGGCATGTGAATGTTTACAGTATGATTTATCATACTAGCCAAAAAAGGTGGTGATATCACAGATGCCCCTGAATCGAGGGGAGCTCTTTCAGCCATAAGATGAAAGGACATTCAGACACATACTACAGTTCAGATGGACCTCAAGCACATTATATGGAGCGAAAGAAGCGAGACAGAAAAGATCAGATTTTTAAAATCTCTTTTTATTAAATATCCAGGCTAAACAAGCCTAGAGAGAGAGATGAGATTGGTAGCTGCCAGAATATGGGATGAGGAGCAAGGGGTGATTAATAAATGTATGCAGGACAGTCTTGTGAGATTATGGAAAAATTTTGAAACTGGAGAGATGGTTGTACAATACTGTAAATGTGCTAAATACTTCTGAATTATTTATTTTAAATGATTAATTGTATGTTATGTGAATTTCAGCTCAGTTAGAAAACCCAAGCTGCTGGTTGGTCATGTTCACACTACTGACACCATAGAAAGCTAGCCTGAGGGGACACAGTGCCCCTCATAGAGCAGAGGAGGGATTCACCCGGGCATCTGAGTGGGCAAGAGTTCATGGAGCTTGAATTGGCAAAGGACTGCAGCAGTAGAGCGCAGAGCCTTCCAGCAGCTAAATGCTGGAAGTTCATATGTAGAATCTAGAACTCTGGAGCTGAGAACCTGAATGCCATTGGAGAGCAGGTCTGGCTAGCACTGGTCAAAGCAGAGTGCTCCTTGCTACCTGAATAGCCCCACACAACAGTAGCTGGAAGATGAGGGTGGGGTGAGAGGGCAAGCTGCGGTCTCTCTGTGTTACCTCTTCTTCTTCCTGTCCTGCAGATGTTGAACCTCTTTGTGGCTGTGATCATGGATAATTTTGAGTACCTCACGCGGGACTCTTCCATCCTAGGGCCTCACCACCTGGACGAGTTCATCCGGGTCTGGGCTGAGTACGACCCGGCTGCGTGGTAAGTGAGCCCCAGTGCTCAGTGGTCTTTAGGGGTGTCCTTACCCATGGCTTCTGGGACAGTGTAGGGATGGCCTGGGACATATTTCACATGAGTGCTCCCTTTAGATGTCAGTCTGGGACCCAGGGTCCCTTGCTCCATGTGGAATGGTGGTGGTGTACCCTTTGAGTGATCGTTCTCTAGTCTTGTATGCCTTGATGTGACTCCAGGGCTAGAGACATGGTATTTGAGATCCTCAGTTGCCCTTCAGAAGGGTGCCTGTGCCTAGGTGTCCTGCAAGGTTTGGGAGGTTTATGAGGCTTGGGGCTTGTCATGCATGGATGTTTCCTGCCTTCTCCCAAGGCTTGTCTGTATGGGAGAGTGTGGAGACAGCATGGTTGCACCACCCTGTGACATTCAGGTGGCTTTGGGTGCAAAAGGAATATGGGCTTTTTGGACATTTCCTCTGGGTGGCTCAGGAGTCTTCTCGGCCATCTCCCTTGTGGACAGGAGCCAACATGTGCCTGTGTTCTCAGTCCTGTACACAGTGGGTACTCCGTGAACTTGGAGTTCATGGAGAAACCACCAGGCAGCGTTTAGTATATTCACAACCCATTGGGCAAGGCAGGAAATGGTTACCATATGAATTCCCTAAGTGAGGGGTGAGCCATTTCTAGACAGAGTGGGGCTTCATTGAAAGTATTGGGATCAGATGGTGAGATTGGTTGAGACTGTTTTCCATGGAAGTGCCCTGAACTGTGCCATGCTATGGGCAGGGCAGAGACCGAATTTGGACTCACACCATCTACCTGTCTGTGCCTCACCTGCATCACCACCCCTGCACATGCATCTCTTCATCTGCACTTCCCTTCACTCTCACCTGCTCATTCACATGTTCATGTGCTTCCTCCTTTGCTCATTCATTATCTACTTAGTAATTTAACCATTCATTCACTAATTCACTCGCTCATTTACCATTTCACTACTTCAGTTATTCCCTCTCTGCTCATTCACTTATTCACCTGCTCTTCTGTCCTTCACTTTTTCACTCATTCACCTGCTACGCAGTAGTTACTGAGAACTGCTCCCTGCAAGGCAGGCATAGGAGATGTAGGACTGATTCCAGACTGCTAGGTAAGAACAGGCCTGCTTGTGTCTTGCACCCCATGAGTGCTCAGAAACCAGAATGAATGGAGAGAAAAGATGACCATGGACCTGGGTCCAGCTCTCTGGCTGCCTTTGTCCACCATGCATGACTCTGCATTCTGCACCCTGCAGAGGGAAGGCCTGGAGGAAATGGTCAGGCTCCTGTTGGTGAGGCTCCTGCTGCTCACAGGTCCCTTGGGTTTCCCCTGGCGGTGAGGAGCCCTCCACAGACCCTGAGGGCTTGGCCATGCTCCCTTCACTCCCTTTGCTCCTTTATCCTTCACCTGGGAGCCCTACCCCCCACTGCATACATTGGAACCAGGGATGCAGGCCTGTCTTGTCCAGGCTTTTCCAGTATCTCCATGTATATGGAGCATCCAATAGCGTCTCCATGTACATCCTCCATTTTAATGAGGAATTTAGTTTCTGCACAGTGCTGAGGAAGCATAGCAGGTGCTTATGTTTCTTGGTGTACATGACCATTTTCTTGGCTTCAGAAGCCCTACCATATCTGATGCTTACACATTTTTGTCCTACAGTACCCACATTCCTGCTGGCACACACAGGCTCAGGGATCTTTTACTGGGTCCTTTGGTCAGGAAAGCCATTCATATGTGGGATGTGTCAAGCAAAGGACAGGAGCATCTGGAACTGAGGCATCATTCAGGCATGTCGTAGGGGCACCACTCTGACTCTGATCTGGAGTCTTTGCTGTTTCAGGAACATTTTCTCAAAAGGAATGTGTTTGAGTCAGGGATTTAGCTCAGCGGCACAAGCACCTGCCTGGCAAGCACAAGGTCATGAGTTCAATCCCCAGTACAAAAAAAAAAGTGCGTTGCAGGAAACTCTTACTTTGTGGGATATAATCTGCACTAATAGGCAAAGGCCAGAGAGAGAATGAGAGAATACCCTTGAATATTTATGAATTACATACCCAGGGCTTCCACAATATGTCATGGCGGAAGGTGGACCTGGGCGGATTGCAGCTTTGTAATATGCACAGTGAGGGCCCAGCCAAGTTCCAGAAATGGGGACTGGGGATGCTGCAAGGCCATGGCTTTTGGGCACATGATAAAGAAAGTGCCAAAGAGTAGACAGCAAAGATAAGCCTTATCCCAGAAATGGCACATACCACGTCCTGTACAAGCCTGTGAGCCCGAAGTGACAGACATGTCCTGTGAGCAGCACACACAACTCTCCTCCACAAATGCCTCAGCCAAGGTATAGTCCCAAATGGCCTGAGAAGATTAGTGGCAGCTGAGCAGGCTGGTATGGATCCCAGGTCCTCAGCACTACAGAGTGCAGCTTAAGCCTTTCAGTAGCCTCTCAGACAGATGACCACTTTTGGATGTCTCTTTAGTATTTGAGAGACACTTTGAAACCACAAAACTGTTAATTTTTCAACATTTTCATGTGTGTATATGTGTACATGTGTGGCTGTGTAGGTACATGTGTGGCTGTGTATGTGTGCACAAACACAGATGTGTACATGTGTGCATATGCATGCTTACATCTGTGTGCATGCTTACATATGCGTGCTTACATTGGTGTGTGTCTGTGAGCCCATGTGCACTGTGCACACGTGTACATGTCATATGTGTGTTCATCTTGATTGTGTGTGCAGGTATATGTGTACATACATTTGTGCACTTGTGTGGATCTAGGCAAATGTGTATATGCACATGTTTTTGTATGTACATGTGATAGATTCTCTGTGTGTAGATGTCAAGGGAACTGTACATTCATATGTGCTTGTCCATATGTGATCAGTTCATATGTGAGAGTTTATTGCATGTCTGTATGCACATGCCTATGTGTGTTGTATGTGTGTGCCAGCACAGGTGCATGTATGTAAGCACATGCATACTCTAGGAGATTTCAAAGTGGTTGATATTTGGAGCTGCTTTTCTCTGGCTTCCCTTTTGTTGTTACCTCAAGACTTTGAAGACTCAAAGGGAGAATCAGAATCGCACTTCTGAGAGCAGTTTTAGAGCTCACTTTATGTTCGTCTACTTGTCCAGTAGGCATTTTTTCAGCGTCTGCTCTGTACTGGGCCCAGGGTGACAAGGTGAAGGAGGTACATGCTCTCAAAGCACTTAGCTAGAATACATGGGGGTTGGCAGAGGCTGGAGCTCAAAGCTAGGACATCTGAGGTGGGAGATACTGTGTGTCATCTGAGCTGAACCCAAGGAGGAAAGGTGGATGGTGCCCTAGAGAAGGCTAGGATGATGCAAGGCAATGGGATGTCCAGGTATTCTGTACCAGGCTGGGGTGCAGAATCCATTACCAAGGACTGGGACAGGCCTTCAGACGTGGGGTTAAAAAAGGAGTTTTGAATTTGTTTTATGGCCAGTTTTTGAATCAGAGAATGACAATATTGGGCCCACAATTTTCATTTGGTGCCATCTGACAGGTCTGGTAAATAGGGGTGCCTATGCCCCCTGTCCTTGGTAATAGTCTCCAGGGTCTTGCAAGGTTAGCAAGCACCTTGGGTGAGGCCAAAGTGGGGCTTCTTCTTTCTTCTCTCTTTTTCCAGAAGTAAACTCAACCTAACTTGAAGTCAATTGAACTGAGGAAGGCTGCAATGTAGGAGAGAGAAGCATCAGTGCCAGCACGGGAGGAGGTTGTCTTTAGCTGGACTAACAGGTTCCAGGGTAGAAGATAGGGGCAGTCAGGAGGCACCTCTGCAGTGGACATGTAATTCTGTGGCTGTGGTGAAGCGATAGGTGCATGAGAGCCAGGGTCAGAGAGAGACTTGTAGAGGGGCTCTGGCATTGGGAAAGGAGAGATAGGACTGACATAGCTGGCAGGCCTAGGCCAGACTGACCAGGGCAGGCAGGATAGTATGTACAGAGTAGATACTCTTCAGGGACCAGTGTGAGAGTAATATGTCCTGTCCTATGGAGCACACACAGCTGTTCTGTGTGGAGTGTTCCCTGCCTGCCCTGGGCTCTAGGAATCATCTTGGCTTGACATACCTCCAGGATTGCTCTAGCAGTCTAGTCTAGGAAAAGAGAGCACCCTGGCCAGCTGTACCCCTCACTGCCACTATCAGGCCGCATCTTCCTGTTGCAGGCTGGGTGGGTGGGTGGGTTGGGCTCCATCGTGCCTTTGTTGCCATAACCTGTGACATTTCCTTTCCAGTTGCCGGATTCATTATAAGGATATGTACAGTTTGTTGCGTTGTATTGCGCCACCCGTTGGCTTAGGGAAGAACTGCCCTCGTAGGTTGGCCTACAAGGTTTGCAACTTCAGAGCCTCCATCCAACATAACTTCCCTGCCCGAACCGCAAACACAGCACACACTCCCTGCCTGGTTTGGGAATGACAGCACCTCACCTCTTCCCTCCTGTCCTGCCCTGCCCCGCACTCCGGCCTCCTAGATGCTTTGGTTCCCTGCCTAATCTCTCCAACCCCTCCATCTGGCTGGGGCAGGCAGCCTTCAGAGACAGCACATAGAACTTCTGGCTGGATTGTGTTGGCCAGGACCAGCAGCCTGGTGGATGCTAGGGGCCAGCCAGGTCCAACCTGCACCACAGAAGCAGTGATCTGAGCCAGTTCTTCCTACAGGCTCTTGTGGGTAGGCTGATAGGCCAGAGGTGAAGGCCCAGAGAAGGGGAATGTGTATACAAGTAAACCAGGAGCAGTGGCCCCTCTTGGTCAGACAGGCTTTCAGGTCCTTGAGGGAGGAGAGAACAGAGGCGAATGGGACTCTGGAAAGACAAACCGTCTTACGTTACCTCTAGACTGATCATTCTACCCAACAGAGGAGCCCTCTGGTCCGAGACTGTGGGAGGAGGGCAGATTCTGGGCAGATCTTGCTAGGAAAAGGCCAGGCTCAAACTTGCTGTGTCTCTGGGATTCCCAAACCCTTAGGCAAGTGCTTCCAAAACCAAGGGAGGCCCCAAGCCTGGGGAAGACTTGCCACCAGCTCCCAGGTGCCTCCTGAGTCCAGCTGAGGTTCCAGGCTCTACAGGAGGCTTGCCTTGCCTGTTGGTCCCCACCTGAGTGGTCACCTCAGACACCTGAGACAGCATAAGAGTGATCAGGATCATGTCCGCCCAGCGCCTCCCCTCCCCGCAGTCTCTTCCCTCCCAGCCCTGACCCCAGCAGCAGCCCTGCCCTGGCCGCCTCGGGCGTCTCTGGGCTTGGAGCAGGACTTGCCCTGTGGTCAAGTTTGGCTCTAGAGCTTTGAAGATCCCTCTCTGGTTTTCTTTTCTCCACTTTAGCCTTTGGCCTCACTTGGAAGCAAATCTGACTGTTTAGACAGCTGGTGTTGCTGCTGTGGTCTTAGCCTCAGCCCCATCTCCACAATCAGCCAGCTCTTCCCTTATGATGAAACAGCTCTTTTCTGATTTGGCCTTATCTGTGGTTCTAAAAGAGTAAAATCAGAAATTTACAACCCAAAGCCGCCCCGATGCAGCCCTTCCTCCCCCTTCATGTTCATTAGCTCAGATGTCACCCCTGCCCACTGCCCTGTGTGGGGCTGAAGTGAGGAGGTGAGGCTCGGGGGTGGGGGCCACAGGGATCAAGTCAAACAGAGAAACCCCTCATTTGACCTCTCTTGAATTTGGGGTATCACCCAGCACTTGGATTAACTAGATATATTTTCTTGTCTGCTTCCTCTCTGCCCCTGTCCCACTCTGCCCCTCTGCTGCCTGCCTCTCCTGTGGACCAACCCACTGTGCCTGGGCCTTTCTGGGACGGGCTTCCAGTGGGCGCATCAGTTACAATGACATGTTTGAGATGCTGAAACACATGTCCCCACCTCTGGGGCTGGGGAAGAAATGCCCTGCTCGAGTTGCATACAAGGTAGACCCTGACCCTATACCCATGCCCCAAGAGCTGTCTGTGCGGGGCTGGGCTGCCCTGGCTTCCTTCTGTCTGCAAGGCACTCCTGGGCTCTCCCTGCTGCTGCTTTTTCAGGGCTCACCCAGCTGTCTGTCTGTACCTGGCTGCCTCATTGTTTTATCTTCTCCACCTTGCCTGTCTCTGCTCCCATCCTAGGCAGAGGGAACCTTGCTGATATGAAGCCTCTGCAGTGGCCCCTCATACTCCATCTGTGCCCTCGCCTGGCAGCCCAGAGAGGCTTGGAAGATGAAGCCATAGCCCTGTCCTCCCTCCCTTCTTTTTCCAGGAATAATGGGACAGACCCATTTTCTGAACAGAGATGGTTTTGTCCTGGGTTCAGGGCCACCTGCCCTAAGGTCCCCAGGGTCCAGCCTTTGAGGACAGGTGGGACCTGTAGGAGCCCTGGTGCTACACACAGACACACACACATCTCTGCTGAGTTCAGCCAGTGTCCAACAGCAGTCTGCAGGGACCTCTTGGCCTGCTGTAGGAAGGAGGCACTGTGGCACTGAGAAAGTAGGCTGTGAGGGAAGGTGTTGCCAGACTGCCCGAGGTTTCCAAGCCTGCTGCAGGAGAGGAACAGTCTCAGGCCCAGAGTTCCAGAAGGCTAGGCTGTATGGAAAAGGCAGGCCAGGATACTTGCAGCCTCCATCCTGGGCTGTGAGTGGGGCCCACAGCCCCAGCCCCACACCTGCTCGCCTGCCTGTGCCACCCCCAGGGACTCCACCCATCTGGTCCCCTCTGCTGGCTCCCACTGCTCACCAACAAACTACCTGAGAGGGCTTCGCTGAGTCTCTCCCATCCAGTCTTTGTTCCCTGTACGAGGTCATTGCCACCTGATCCAGTGCAGCCTGTGGAGTTGTGCAGCTCCTCCCAGCCAGAGAGATGCCTATGGTGTCTCCTTTGGCCCCTCCTCTGCCCATACTCGCATGTGTGTTGCACTTGCATGCAAGGGGCTGTAGCCCTGTCCTAAGGGGTAGAGCTCTGTCCATACTGACCCTGGGCTGGGCAGGCAGTGCGGTGAGGCCATTCCAGCCAAGCCTGCTGATCTCTAGGTTCTGGGGAGGGTGGGGACGAAGGACTTGGGCAAGTGCAGGGAGATCCAAGGGATACCTGAGCACCGTGGAAGACACTGTAGCTTTGCCCTGTTCTTGTCCCTCAGCATCTTGGCTCCTAGCCCATTAGGGCCTAGAGCAGGTTGTGGGAGCCCTGGTGAGGGCAGCCCTCAAGAGTGCCCTGGACAGAGCTCTCCCTCTAGAGACCACCTGCTTGCTCTTTGTTCACCCCATCCCCATTCCTCTCCTTGGGAGAGGAATTCTTCCACCTCACACTGCTATTGGTGCTGGTCCGCAGGGACTCCATGCTCTGGGAAGCAGGTTTCTCTTGGTGTGCAGCACGTGTATGTGGGATCCTGGCACTGTGATTGGATGTGCCAAGTGGGGCTTTGCCAGCATTCAAGGGACAGAGTCTGGCTTATGTGTTCAGCCCCCTTACATCCCCATTCACTGTCATTCTGCAGGCTCAGGATTTGAGACCAGGGTACTGAGGGCAGGGCTATGTGGCCCTCCCCAGGGGAGGGGCTGAGAGCTTGCCCTGCCATAGGACCCGGGAGAGGCTCCTCTCTCCAGCTCTGTCCTGTGAAGAATGTTCCTGGGACTGTGTATCTAGATAAGCATCTTAGATCCATTTCCTCATGGACAGCCTATGAACTCTCAGAGCCTGAGGCTTTAGGCAGCTGCAGGCTCAGTTTGGAAGATTGTGATGCAAACCCATATTCATCCAGCTGTCCCTTTCTGAAAACCAAAGAGAACAAAGAGGGCTGACTACATCAAGTGGGGGGAGGAAGCAGGAGCTCACAAACCCTCACATAGCCATTGGAAAACCCTGAGGGTCTGTGAAATCCCCTTGGCATTCGTCCATTCCTACTTGAAGAAGCTGGTCTCTAAGGCTTCTCTTGCTGCCTTGAGCTGAGTCGGTCTTTGCTTTTGAGTGGCATCAAGAATGTCTTCTGGCCCCCTGGTTGGGTGGTGAGGAGCAAATATAGTTAACTGGGCCTGAGGTAAAGCTAGGGCAGCTCCTTGCAGGGTACTCTCTGGGGACTGGGCCTCAGGGTGAGACTCTTGCTGCTGCCCTTGTCCAGATGACCCAGCTGCAGGTAGAGAAGAGGTGGGAAGACCCTTAGAACTGAGGCCTGCTCTCCTGCATGTGGGCTTTACTTTGGACCCTCCCTCTTTACCCTATTTTCATCAGTGGTCTGGGGCTGAAGTTCCTCTGTCTGAGGATGTCCCTGTTCTTTCAGAGAGATCCAGGCTCCTGGCCTGACCCCATGTTACAGACGACCTGGATTTCTGCTTTTTCTGCAGCCAGG
Organism: Dolichotis patagonum; assembly: GCA_004027295.1. NCBI lineage: Eukaryota > Metazoa > Chordata > Mammalia > Rodentia > Caviidae > Dolichotis > Dolichotis patagonum. Next base: position 3,282 of record PVJX010007220.1, on the reverse strand, counting down.
AGAATCCTCAGCTCCAATGACAGGGTTCGTAGGGGTGATGGTGAATGCTGGCAAAACTCTCCTCCACCTATCCTCGCTTAGGCCCAGGCACCTGCAGGGACCACCGTCAGGTGGCCCAGCCAGCTCCCAGGCACCCGAAGTACTGGGTAGCCGTGGGATGGGGGTGACTCTGGTACACCTGGCCCTTACCCACTCCTCCTTGTTCCAGCGCCTGGTTCGTATGAACATGCCCATCTCCAATGAGGATATGACAGTGCACTTCACCTCCACTCTAATGGCTCTTATTCGGACAGCACTGGAGATCAAGCTGGCTCCAGGTGAGTGAGGCAGCCTCCATGTACAGGGAGCGGGGCGACGGGTTGTTCTGTCTGGAGGGATAGCTGCACAAAAGACTTGCTCTGTCAGGTACTGGCTTTATCCCCAAGTAATGCCTCTGTGTTAACACCATGATAACTCATATTCAGATGGGAAACTGAGGCACAAGGAAAGGGATAGCCTGCTTAGAACCAGCCAGTGGTGTAGCCAGGACTTGGCCCAGCCCATGCCCGTGAAGGGCTGTGCCTAGTTTATGCTCCCTATGTCTTCCCTCCCCTTCAGAGAGAAAATGGGATCCACAGAGGGACCTGCTGCCTTGTGCCTTCCCTTGGAGCTGTACCTGTTCATTCTACAACCAGGGCCTCTTCTCACCATCTCCCTGGACCTCCCTGAAGTTCTGTTCTCTGTTTTTTTCCATTATTGGTTTTTCTGTTTTCTGTGTCACTTACATCAATATGTGAAAGCACCACTAATTTCTTCAAAGATTTCTTTTCTCTCCCTTCTATTGATTTCCTTGTTTTTCTTCCTCCTGTCATAGCAACCAGCTCCCAGCAGGACTGGTCTCTGCTGTCTAATTCCCCTTCTGGCCTCCACTTGGGTTGTGACCAACCTTTGCTGACCTGTTGTTCCAGGTCAATCCTCAGTCTTTGTCATACAGCCCTTCTCAGTCTTTATTCTCTTCTATGTGAAACTTTTTGTGTGTCTCTTTGTGGTTTCTCTACCTCTTCACTCTTGATTGTGCTCAGAAAGTTCTCTTTTCCATCCCCACTTAATCCTTCACCATCTCACTTGTTCCTTGTGTATGTCATAAATTCTAGTCTTGTAATGTTAGCCCAAACTTTAAACATCCTACAAGTAATCCTTGTTTTCCTGAGGGACACTGAACATTGCAGTTGATTTTCCTGGACCTCAGCTCCACCTCGTCCCATAGCTGTCCTAGAATCTTCAAGTGGAGCTTTGTTCCTCTCACTACTCAAACCACAACTTTGGAGTCATTCTTACTGCCTCTTATTTCTTTATCTCTCTTCTGAGTCACGTCTGACCTCTTTTCTTTTTTTTTTTTTTTGGTACCAGGGATTGAACTCATGACTGTGCGCTTGCAAGACTGATCTCTTTTCATATCTTTCTGACTCTGCCTCCAAAATACATCCAGAATACACTCACTTCTGCCTTAACCCACCTCCACCTTCTGGCCCAAGTTTGTCAGCTTGTCCTGCACTGCTGTGGCAGCCTTTGCTGTGATCTGTGTCTGCCTTCACCCCTCTCAGTTTGCCCTAAGAATGAGCAGGTTAGAAACTAGAAGACTAGACTGATCAAGAAGAGCAATGTACACATGATCAATGTAGGGAACAAAAGAGGGAATGTTACTGCAGATCCTGTTGACAGTAAAAGAACGTGAAGGGCGTATTATGATCAGTGTTATGTGGGTCCATTCAACAGCTTAAAAAGACAAGAATATTGGGAACCTGGCCAAGAGCTGTGATTGTGTTAAGAATATAGTGACAGGATAAAATAAGAAACAAATTTAGTAATGCATGATGAATGACTGAGAAGTCATTGCCTCCAGATAGACCAAGAGAGTGACCCTCCAAGACAGCCACTATTTATTGAGTGTTTACAGTGATGGGCTGGGCTAGTGAAAGATTCAAAATTGGTGAAAAACTCAGAGGCCTATGGCATGGTGGGCAAGTATAATCTTGGGATGACTCCAAGAGGGCAGAGATGATGTGCTAAGAAGGATCTCACCCTCGAGTGTTTTTAGACTTAGTGGTTTTAGTTTTAGTTTCAGTAGGTGAGAGAGGATGGCCCATCCCTAAAGAGTTAATGGGAAATCTAAATTGGGTGGTACCTTAATCTCCAGCCTCCATTTTATCCCTCAGGGAAGGATGCAGAATTAGCCATTGTGAATTTGTGGTCCCCAACAACAGTGTTTCTAACCTACTTTAAATAAACTTTACTCTGATATGAAAACCAGACAAAGATATGACCAGAAAATAAAACTACAGAACTATTCAATGAAATAGAAAGGGAAGCAATTCTGCCTAAATCATTCCTAAAACTACAGAACCATATGCCTCATAAATATAGATAAAAAATTTCAACACAATTTTAGCAAACTGAGTCTAGCAGTACATCAAAGATAATACATGATGGTACAGGGATGCAAAGAGGATTCGGTGAAACTCAGTTTAAATTTCCCACATTAAGCAATAGAACCTATACGATGTCTCAATAGCAAAAGTATCTGACAAAATTCAGCATGTGTGCATGATTAAATAAATGGATCTAAACTAGGAATTAAAGGAAACTTCCTCTGTGGAAGAAAAGTACAGCAACTGTGTCATGTTTGACAAAGAAAGGCCATGATCAGGAGCCAGAAAAAGATAGTCACCGCCGTGTTCAGTGTGGCACTCAAGGTCCCAAGGCAAGGTGACAACAGGAAATGGAGGTACTGAAGTGGGTTTGTGAACAACAATATAGGAATCCAAGCAGCCAAAATGATAAATTTGGAATTTAATTAACTGAGCTCAGGACCACTCGTATACAGACCCTCCCAGTTCAGCGTCTGAACAAGTGGCCCGGAACTGGAAAGTTACAGAGATTTTAAAAGAGAGACTCACAAAAGACATCCTGTTGGAAACAATTTACCTCGAATCTTTCATTAATTTTCAGTTGACCCCTGTATCCTGCTTCTTTTGTTGAGCAGGTTAACTTTTCTCTTGTAGGTACTACAGTTCATTCTGCTTTTCTCATGGGACTTGTATCCTGAGTAATTTTCCATTTTTCTGAGTCAGATACAGTTAAATACTAGTTAAATACTAGCTAATACTAGTCAAATACTAGTTAAATGCAAGGCTCAAGATGGCATCAGTTTTGCTAAACCACAACATTCCCCCGCTGATTTTAGTGCATGAATCAAATCCTTGATTCCTGGTCATCCCTTTAAAAGTCATCTTCCTCATCTAC
>PVJX010007219.1:0-72541 GCA_004027295.1 Dolichotis patagonum | reverse complement strand
TGATATGAACAGCTGTTTTGAAGAAAACATTATGACAGCTATTGCTGATTTAATATTATCCTTCTTAGAAGTCCTACCATGCTTTTTTTGTTCTACTACCGTTGGTTCTATCTACCACATTGTGTCTTATTGGAATTTGAATATGTGTGATAGTTCAAACAAATTTTTTCTTTTTTATCAAAAATGAGATATTATAGTAACCATTGATCATTTTCTGTTATTCAGTTCAGAAAGCCCTGTAATTCTTTCACTCTATGCATGGCTTTATACTATTGTGTTATGTTTGGTATTATTGTATTTGAAACTATGCTCAACTATAGCAGAGTAAGAGATATGGTGTTAGATACTGTTGATGTCCAGTTGACTTAATGTAAAGTACTGTGTTGCCTATGTTGTTCTGTTCTGATCTGCTCTGTACTGCCCCCTTTTGTTTTATTCTCTTTCAAATTAAAAAAAAAAAAAAAAAAGAATCTCTTCCAATGTGTTGCTGGTGAGATTTCAGTGAGTTGGCAAGGCAAAATTCATACATAGCATCAGGACGCCAAAAAATATAAATGAATATTGGCTGGAATAGTATGCAGCTAGATTGCCCTGGGTTTTTTAAAGTATAGGAGGATAGTAGATATATTTTTTCAAGAAAATTTCATGTATTTGATGTGGTTTTAAATAAATCACAAGATGCAAAACTATACAATAATAAAATACATAATTATTTCAATTTTAATTGAAATTATAAAGATATCCAAATGTCATAATTTTATAAATATAGCTTATATTTTACAAATATAGTCTTCTAAACTATTGTATATATTAATAAAGTATTTAATCGATAGGTGATTTTAAATCATTTTACAGCAAAATTCTTTTATTTGACTTTAATAAGTAATAATTACCAAGCAGTTACATATATGTATAATGATTATTATTAATTATTATTATGCATCTTAAACAATTCTAACCTTCATCCAAAGTAATTGTAATAATGAACCAATAATACATTAAAATGTATAACATAAAACTTTATTGGTTTTGTATAAAACCAAAAAATATATACTTACTGTAATCCTTAAATTTGATAATGACATTTAAATATTAATAAATAGCTTATTTTATAATATAGATAGGTTAATAATTTTGGATTACTTGAATTGAAGACTTGGGAAATCTCGTGCAGTAAAGTAGATATGTTTTAAGAATATTGAAGAAATAAAAATTTAGTTTACAGAAACTAAGTGGTAAAGTAAACTCACAGAGCATCAGTGTTAGTGTTGTGAGTTACAACTGAGTCAGATTGATCAGATGGGGTCTTCCAAGGTCCTGGAAGTGGAATGTTCTCAACATCAGTCCCTCTGAATATTGCTGTCACTTCTGGTCTTCAGATCAGTGACTCCTGAAGCTTTATCCTCCATTTCATTTTCTACCTCAGCTCTTTGAAATTAATTTGCATCTTTTCCCTACAACCAAATCTTAGTAAATAATATGGAAGAAATTGTTATCTAATAACAAATATCTAAAAACAGTAAGTACATAGTAATGTGGATGAAATGGATTAAATAAAATAAATAAAAACATTAGAAAGTCTTTTATTTGAGTTAGACATCAAATAAACTATAATTAATTTTAAAAATTATTGAATCATATTTTTTCAGTCATATTTCATTGGTACTTCGTAGATACACATAATGATCACATTCATCATAGATAATCGGCAACTGTGCGTGATGTAACTTATTTTTATTCCCATTCTCCTACTCTTTCTTCAGCCTCTCCTCCCCTCCTCATTTACAAAAGCTTCATTTCCATGTTTTCCTTCTTTTCTCATTATTTCACTTTTTCTTGCTTCCCCCTCTCATCTCCTGTGTTCTACTCCTAATTTGAACATCAACTGTCGTACTTTCTCCATTGCTGAGACATAAAGCCTAACACCCATAGCTTCAAGGAGGAGAGGCCTACATGTTTTGGCTCATGTTTTCAGACCTTAATCAACTGATTCAAAGGTAAAAATGCCGTGATAGGCCCCGAGGAAAGCTGCTGATGTTACTGTAGTCATGAAGGAGAGACAGATTTGATCAGACAAGGAAGGAGTTATCTGTGTTCAGGTGCTGCCCTCAAGGACCCTGAGACAAAGCCTCACTCCTTAACATTTAGAAGATTAATGTACACAGAAGCATAGTGTCACCTCATGAGCCAATGACCTGCCAAAAGCCCCAACTCTAAACACCCCTTGTCTATGCAAAATGCAATCTGTCCAAATCTACATGTTGCCAAAGTCTTAACAGTTCTCCCTTTACTGAAAATTCCAAGTCCCAAGACTCCTATGAAACTCAAGAAAAGCATTTAGCTGCACGCCCCAAAGCAAGCATGAAACGCAGAAGGGCAAAGATTAAATCATATAGTTCCACATCTGGCACATGTGGCAAGATATGACATTCAGAGCATTCGGGCAACCCCTCCCCTACGACATTGTCAGTTGTGGCTTTCATGGTCTCTTTTGTGGTGGCTTTGCTCTCTGCCTGTGGCTTTTCTCATTAGACATTCCCTATTCATTGCCTCGCCAAGTATGTAGAATCCCTACCATACTTTTTACTTCACCTTAACAGCTTCACACATTGCCACCTCAGGGGAATACTCTGTGGTCTGCTAGGGTTCCTGGAATTCTGTGGAGACATCCTCAACTCTTGTATTCTGCATGCCATTAAAACCAATGCCACATGGTTGCTGAATGTTTCTGCCAGCCTGAGTACAATCTGAGCCCCTTTGCATCATGGATGCAGAAGTCTGTGATTCATAGATGGCTGATTGACTTGAATCAAATCCTGGGGAATCAATTTCCTAAATGGACTGTCTTAGGCAGAAAACCCTGGTGATCTCTTCTAATAGTAAATCTTTCTAAGGAGTCTATTTTTAACATTCACATCATTGATCAAGTGAAATATAGGGACTTCCTGTTTCCTGAGATGCCTTCAAACCATTTTATTATTGTCCTAAGATAAAGTATTTACTTTTTAATTTTTTCAACATTCATATTCATCTTTGCACTAACTTTGCAGGTATTTTCCTTCTAGTCAAAATCCAGACTTGTCAAATGGAATTTTTACGACTATCACTATAAACATAAAGAAAGGCAAGACTTACTAGAAGTACCCATGTCATAGGCAAAACATTAGTTTGTCATGAAATTTCCTCTTTCAGAGGCATTAGTTCGCTATTTTTAAGACTACTTAGTCTTCTGCAAAATCTAAGAGCATGAAAACAATTGTCTGCCAAATTGTAAATCGCATGGTCTCACACTCAACGGCCGATGGAGTCTTTCACCTCAACTGAAGCTTTCTGAGTCTGAACTTCGTTGTCTTCATTTATATCAGGGTTATGGTCTTCTCAGCTCTGATCAGAATCTCATCAACTGTTGCTCACAGGGCTTACAATATTTTATGGTTTCTTTAGCCAGTACTTCAAACTTCTTCTCCCACAAGCCACTTCCAAAGGCTTCTGAACCACATAGTCACCAAAGATGCCATTTCATTTCCATCAAAGTTATGTGTTATTAACTTTATCACTCAGATAAAATACTCAACACTCAAATGTCAAAGAGGAAAGGTTTACTTTGGGTCAATTTTTCAATCCATGGTCAGTTTATTACAAGGTAGAAACATATTAGAATGACCAGACAGAAAAATGTTGCTTAGATCATGGTGACCAGGAAGCAGAGAAAAATGAGGTGCAAGGGAGAGAGTCACACCCTTCAAGGTTATGGCACCAGGGTTGTGCACCTTCTCACCAGGCTCACCAATGTACAATACATTTAGCTATAGATGACTAATTCACCGATGAGTGTAGAGGCCCTATCTATCCATTTCTCAAAATCCCTGTTTCAGAACAAGTGAATCTTTTGGGACAAATTCCAGTTTCAAACCATAATGGCACCTCTCTACAGATAAGAAACTTAATGTTGACTAAATGTTAATACAATGAAAGATTATAACTAAAACTGACAAGTAAATCCCACTGACATATATAGAGCTTACTAGTTTCACAGAAATATTCTTATATTTCCTGAAAAATTAATATAACCTGATAATAAAACAAGGTAAGTTAAATAACTTGTAAAGTAAAAACATGAAATAGAACATACACTTAGAAGAGAACAATGGATTTTAATATGCATGGAAAATATTACAGTGATGAAATGAAGGGTATGATTTGTACATTTCTTTTTTAATGTTTTGAATAAAGCTTCTTTTCATTATTTTTTAAATAACATCATTATTTGAATAATTTTTTCACTCTTTGGCTGCTTCTCAAACCCTCCATTTTAATTAGTACTCTATAACCATTCATACTCTACCCTATTAAGAAATCCATTAAGTCTCTATAATAGTTACTTTAGAGATAACATTAAATTTACTGGGGTTTAAAATAATAAATTCATGTGATGAGATTTTAATGTGCAATTTAAGAAGTTATTAATGTTTGGAAGAACAAAGCATTGCTTCTGTTGTCAATCAATAAAATGTATGAAGTCTTCACCCTATTATTAATTATCAGTTTTACCATTTCTAATATTCATGTGTACACATAAGCAATATTCACAAAAAGGAACATCTTAGTTTAGTAAAAGTTGTGTGCTTAGGCAAGTATTTATAACCTTTTATCACAATAAAAAAATGTACCAACACAAATTAGTTCTTAATTTGTTAAAAGTGGCTATGTCTTTTACTCTTTTGTCAAATTCTCAAAATGTGAAGTTTGTACAACAAATAGTTAATCTTCACAAAGAATACATGGTTTGCATGAAATGGAGAGAATCTGTGACTAACAAACTAGCCTGACATACTAGGAACTTGAATATAAGCCTTGAAACTCTCACAAGTTGCCTGTGTTACATTATCTATTTTTGCCACAAAGTATCTTTCAGCATGTATCATATAGTTTCATCTATTAAAAAAAGGTCCCTGGTAGACTGAGTTAGCTTTTATCTAAAAAACTTATTTATATTAAATCACCTGTGTGAATAAATATTTTAATGCTGTTACCAAAGTCACATGTAATTGGTTTCATCATGTTCTGATCATATTGGTAAACCACAATCAAACCTACACCACACAGAAGGCCTCCTTCCTATGATGGGTCAACTTATGACATGTCAAATTTGTGATGGAGTCAAAGCATATACGTTCAGTATAAATGATATTTATTTTTGAATTTTTCTGGCTAAATATATGGTGTACAACGGCCACTTCCAATGGTCAGGGGCAACCAACAGCAGTACCTAGTTAGCCAGACTATTAGGAGGGTAAAGTAATAAACTATATCTGTTTTATCTCATTTTGTAGGTGCATTCATTTATTTTTATTCTACAGTTCTGGCTACAATTGGTTTATAGAGACCTAATTGCATCATAAGGCAAGGGCCTCTATAAATAAAAAAATATTTTTATGCAGGTCTTTGCAATTTAAGATTTCTGTACAAATGAGATGTTAGGAAGGGTATTGATATACTGAAAGATCTAACAGATTTCAAATTGAACTATTTGTTTTTAAAATGTTGTCAATTAAATCAATATTTAAAATTAGGCAAAGATAAGGAAGGATAAAATTAGGCAAAGATAAGGAAATATTCAGATATTATCTTTAAGAGGTGCTCAGTAGATTGCTCTGCTCAAAAAAGTAATTTGAGAAATGTTCAGCCTGGATGGAACAGGCAAGTAGGTTTCTGTAACTAGAGTAGAGAAAGCACGAGAGAGAGCAAAGGCAGATGTGCTCCGTGCTACAAAGGACAAAGCAGTTTGGAAGTCATGGTGTTGTGGCAGTGCACTATGGTCAGGCTTGTGTGGGATGCACTGGGATGATACTATTCAGCATTATGAAAGATCTTGTTCTTAGTATTATTATTTTAACTATTGTAGATTATGTTCTCGAATGTTACAAAATTAGACCAGGGAGTTCCCATATATTTTTCACTTTGTTTCCCCTAATCACAACTTACAACATCATGTTTTACTGCACAAAACTAAGGTCCTAAAACTGATATGATACCATGGAAGAGTAGTCAGGGTTCATCAATGAATTTCTTTATTTCTTTTTGGTTCAGCTTCCCAGTTTAGGAAACCATGTAACCATTCACTGAATTTTTTAAAATCACAACTTTTAAAGCTATTAACAAAAGAGGAGGTTCTGACATAATTCAGAAACTCTCATGAACAATGCAAAATGTTTGATAAAAGGGGCACTTAGAGGTGAACTAAAGGTAAAATGTCTTTTACTGTAATTTTTTAATTTTAAAATTCACTATGTATTTTGATTACCCTTTTTGAAAAGGAAAAGCATTGTGAATTTTGCAGTTGTTTTCTGAAAAGTTCTTACATCTCCAAAATGTACAATATAGAAGCATATTTACATACATTTAAATTCTATGAACTCATTTTATAGCAAAGTGTTATTTTATGTAATCTTTATAAACTTTGCTCTTGTAAATTATGTAAAGTAAAAATCATTTGGTAACCCTGTCCTTCTATCAGTTACTGTAAATGGTAACAGTACTTCAAAAGCATGATTTTCATAATGAGTCTTCTCTCAAAGTGTAACAAATATTATTGTGATCGATTGTTTTCTTCATTTGACCTAAGACTGAAATACTGATGTTTCAGTTAATAATTTCTACATTCATAATAATAAATATGAAGTCATCAAACATGAGGAATCTCATAGATATCTTCATAATCTGGCTAACTGCTATTCCAGGTCTTTAGTAGGCTAATGTCTATTTAAAAAAAAAAAAAAACATTGCTACAACATATTTAGATTGCATATCTGGGAGCAAGTACCAACGTACTTTGTTACCAGTACCTTGTTTATATTATTCCTTTGCTGTTCAGTTGTATTTCAATTAAAAAAAATAATTTATATGGAATAAAATAGTAAAAAATAGAAATAAGGAGAAAGAATTCTGTTAATACCCTTATTAAATGCTATAATTTGAGATATTCTAAGCAGTTTGTACTGTATATCCTTTCAATGGACTTCATTCTCCTTCTAACTAAATAAAACAGAGAAGCATATTCTTGAAAATAAGGAGCCCTTTCTTGTGCTACTCCAATTAAAATGCGGCTTCTATAATGGAAAAGCTAAATGTAAGATTGAGCTTTATTGTATTAATTTTAATATTATTTATATTTAACCTGGATATTTAAATCTGTTTATGTTAATGATTTAAGAAAATTTCCCTTAAATTCAAGGACACTGTAGTTGTCTTAAAACAATAATATATGAATCATAGCAAATATCAAGCAAAAACTTGGTAAAATGGTTCCTAAAGAAAGTATTAAATTATAAGAAATCATCAACAAGAATATTTCATGAGTATAGGAAAATTATCCTTTATGTTTCAGTGGTTTTTTAAAATGTATGCATCATAAGCATTTTTTTGTTTTTAGGAATTAGATATCCATGATATTTTTTGGTTATAGATGTATGACTAAATTTCTGAAGCTTTATCATTAACTAGAATATTCAGGTGTTATTTCCATATAATTTGAAAATATTTCATAAATATTTGTTATCCTTATACCCAAATCAACATAATAATTATCACTTATAACTTTACTCACACCTCAAACATTACTTAGCCTCAAACATTGGAAGTAGACTTTTGACCTATGGCCAGTAAATAATCTTTTGATTTCGCTTTCAACTAATTTGAGTTTATTTTTCATGTTCCAAAGCTGTGCCATCATTCTTCATGTTTATTGACTTGTTATCTTTGCAACAAAAAAAACTTATGATGCAGACATCATATTTAAAAATTGACATCTTAAAATATGTATAGATTTAGCACCTGTGTTTAAGAATAAGGCACATATTGCATAAGTTATCAATCCATAAAAATGATGCAATTCTTGTTTCAGAAGTTATAGATTTTTAACAAAATCATCACTGCCTGCAAACAAAACCAATTAGAGTATCTGGAATGATTTAGAGCAAAACAGAGAGCGTGAGGTTTTCCCAGCCAAGGGTGGCAGTTGGGGCCTGATAGAGAGCTTGGCAAAGCAAGTGTAGCCAGCGAGACTGCCATGATGGGGCAGTGGACCAGCAATGGGCTGCAAATAATTCTTCTTGGGACAGCAGATAGATTAAAAATATGAGGAGGAAAACTACCAAAATAACTAGGGCTTTCTAAAGCTGATTTGGATTTGAAATGAAGAAAATGTTGAACACTGAGGGAATGTACCACCTATATGTCAACTTCTTAGCTGCACTAGCTCATCTGTTATCACTAAACCTAGTTCTGAATTGAAACCAATTTGATAGTTTGAGACTCAGAAACCTGCTGTACCATGCACACATAACTAAGTGTTATGCAAGTATAAGAAAAAAATGGTTTCTCTTTTGAAATAGACTAAAGTATAGCAAAGATGAATATACATATAAATACAAGAAAGAGCAGGGATAATCGGAGGAGTAGAATTCAAAATGTAATTGAGGGATCAGGGGAAGAAATATTTAAATGACTTGAGAAGTTACAGGAGGACTGTAGAAATCAGGCTAAACTCGTAATGAATCTTAAATTATAAGGAGAAAGCTTGAAAATGGAAACAGCGGAGAATGTTTATGACTCAAAGTCCTTATGAAGTAAACAGAAATAAAGCAACAGCATTTGTTTTGAAATGCAGTAGGGGTTTACATATTAAAACATCCTCAATACTATCTGAAGAATTTGAACATTACTCATGGGCACTCTGTTGACAATTATTAAATGGGAGGATAATGAAATCAAGTTTGTATCCATTGTATTTAATGTATTTACGTTTAATAACCAATATTTGTTGACTAGCAAGTAGTATGAAGATAAATTTACAGATAAAATGAAAGCTACAAAAAAGGAATATGCTTAAGAATATGCTTGTATGATGGTCATAAATTTTTGGGACCTTTGTGATATAATTTATTCCTAGCATCTGCATAAATCTACTAGTCAAAACGTCCTATTAAAGCTTTTGATATAGCAAATATACAGTGTCATTTTCAATTAGTATTAGGTTATATTTTCTAATGAAAAAGATGTATTGCATACATATAGGATAAAGGAATCTATTTATTTGCTGTTTATATTTGTTATTTTTTTTACTTTGTCTCTGAAGTAGTGGCCCAGATTCAAGTTATTTTTAAGTTATTTCTTTCTTAATAACTTATCTCTCCTTTATACATGAAGGATACACATTTTGTAGTGTAAAATATAGCACAAAGTGAAAAGAAAGTAACATTTCTTCCTTCTTCTCATGTTTTTCCCGCATTATGTAAGTACCAATTCCATATTTCTGAATAATACAGTGAATGACAAATAAGATTATCACCATGGTGGAATTACACTTTTGTATAGGAAATATGAACAAAATAAAATAGATGACAATAAATAAAGAATACTGAGCTGCTATAAAAGAAATGCTATGGTTATGTGATATACAATTAATTAAGAAGATGGCTCCTCAATATGAGTGATGTTTCAGTTAAGACCTACAGGATGCTAGGGCCAACAGGGCCAGATGGCAGTGGAAAATGCTTGGCAGGGAGTGAAGAACAAATGCAAAGCCTTTGAAATAAAAGAAGAATGCAGCAAATTTTCTCTAGAATTGTCAAAAGCCATTTAGATTATACAAAAGTAAGTAAGTTAGGGAGTTCTAAGCATTAAAGCAATGATCAGGCAATAATTTTTAGGATTCTCCCAGTGAGTAGAAACAGACTCAGTTGCTGGCTCTGGCTCTGTCTCTCTCTCTCCCTCTCCCTCTCTCTCTGTCTCTCTCTCTGTCTCTCTCTGTCTCTCTGTCTCTCTCTCTCTGTCTCTCTCTCTGTCTGTCTCTCAGTCTCTCTCTGTCTCTCTACATCTCCATCGGTGTCTCCATCTGCATCTGCATCTACATGTCTGTCTATCTACATGTACATGGGGTCACATAACTGTGGAGAAACAGTTTCCCAATCATACTTCGCTATTATTAGCAAGCTGAAGGTTTAAGAAAATCCAGTAGTATAACTTGGTCAGAGTTTGCAGGCCTGAAAGAAGGTTCATGCCTCTACTCAAGCAAAGAATGGGTTTAACCTTTCTTTAACTTTTCTGTTTTATTTAGTTCTTCAAGGGATTGGATGAACAAGTTCTTATTACCGAGAAGAGTCTTTATTCACCTACCTGTTTAAATGGTAATCTGCTGAAGAAAAACCTTCAGGAGCACTCGCGGAAATAATGTTTCACTACCATATGAACAAAGTGTAGCAGAATTGACACTACAGTTAAACATTACAAGATGCTTTCACTTGCTTTCTAAGTATAATGAAAAATAATTGACTTTAAATTGAAAATAAGAATTTTATTTTAAATAAGTTTTATTTACCTGTGCAGTGAGAGGCTAGACAAAGAAGGTGGGATGCCCTTCAGGAAGCCAGTGTGTGCACACAAACCGGTGATGACAGCAATTGTACTGAATTTCTGGAGAGTCAGAGGGCTCATTGGAAAAATAATTCATAGGCAACATGGGCAACATTTACAGACTGACAAAATCCATGCAGCTATGGATTTGAGGATGAATTCTACTGCCCTTGGCCCAAGAAAATTTGAGGAAGGCATTTAACTCTAAAGGGGAAAAAAAACCTAACTTCAAAAGTTCCATTTTGTAGTTCCCATTATAAAACAACAGAGACAGTATAAGATTTCACATCTATCAGTAGGCATTGAACACCACCACCAGCACCAAAACAATATAATGATAAACTAAAATCCTTGGCACAAGAGTCCTAGGCCAGAAGGATTTGTTAAGGAAGGTCCAACAGAGGCCAAGTCCATCCACTTTCCCTGCAAGATCTAAACAGTGAGGAGGACTGGTGAAATAAGAAAGGAGATTGATGGAGACAGTAGTTCTGAGCAAGATTTAAAATCAATTAATTGTCTTTCTATGTTTACTCATGAGTCCATTCCAGGCCTAAGCCCCTTGTTGGGAGATCCATAGAAAGTGAACCTTTATGAATCACTGGTCTCAACTGAGGTTTGCAGTCACCTGTGATGCTATGACACATCAAAGGACAAGACGTAGCCACAGCTGAGGACCCCTGGCTCCAACCCCAGTTAACTAAATAGAGAGTGTAGCTGCAATGTCTCACTCCTGTGGTGAATGTAAACTTCGAGATAAGACAGTTCTCTAACTAGCATAATTTATTACTTTGAGAAGTCTTTGAATCAACTCCAAAGGTCCTGCTCAGTCTGTGTTATCCACTTTAACCCCTGCCTCTGTGTGAAAACCAAGTAAATACGGGTCACCCAGAGAATTTATCTGTCTCATTCCCCAGACAATCTGGAATTCTGCTAGAGTATTTTGATCCTTCTGGATCCCTAAAATCATACCACTTGTCTTTTTTTTAAGCCTTTGCCCCCCACTCATTTGAAAGGTTGTGGGCCTGATCAGTAGGCTACAGAGTTTATGTCAGTGTGTTCATAGGCATCTACATTATTCCCAGAGCTCATCTGTTGTGCTGCTACAAATACGGATGTTTATCACTATAGTACAGTGTGTTTAATACCTTCAGGTATATTCTCAGGGAAAGTACAAGTGGAATTTCTAGTTTAATTTTTTTAAACACTCCATATTGATTTCATAGTGATTGTAAAATTATTCATCCACATCAACAATATAGAAGGGTTCTCTTCCCTCAAATCCTTGCCTCTCAGATACTCTGTTACCCAAGCAGAATGGTGTTCAAGAACACAAAAAGCACCAAATGCTAGCAAGTACAGGGAAAGAAAGGAATTCTTTTCTTGTGTTCTCAGAGAAAATTTACAATAAAAAATTGGAAATTTACTTTGAAGTTACTTTAAAAAAGATTTACTATAGTACTCTGTTAATTTCAAAGTATTAACAATGATAAATACAGTTACAGTAAAAATGGAAATAAAAGTGATATACTTATACTTCAGTCTTTGATTCCTATGTGCAATCTTACTGACGTACTCTGTTTCATTTCCCTAATCTAATTACACTGTGTTGGTAATATTTTACTGGCATTATTATTATATACCTTTCTCATTATAAAGTTGGTTTATACATTTTAGTGATACTCTCAAGTTTAATAATAATGCTTTAAAATAAGTTTAAAGGCATATACATACATTGAGAACCATTGATCTGGCCAACGTGAGGAATGTTTTCTTCCAATATGGTATGTCTAATCTGAAAAACTGAAATTAACATAATTTAAATTGAGCATTTATTTAAAAAACTCTAAGGAACCATAATGATTTCCTTAAAATATTTAAGTAAGTATCACAATTTGAACCTTAAGTGGTGACCATTCTGCTTAATTACTTCTGTTTCTTTTATATTGTTTTTGGATTATATTTAATGCAAAAGACTAAAATGTATCCAGAATTTTTCTAGCATTGAATTTCTTTACTGTATATATACATATTTAATAATATGTTACAGATGATAATCATTATTTGTTATTCTCATAACAAACCCTGTGTAAATTAATCTTAACTAATTTCCTGACAGAAATGAGTGCAACTTTTCTTCCACTTAATTTTTAATATTTTGACATTTTGTCTTCAATATGCAGCTTGTACTTAGCATTGGCAGTGCTATGGATATGATCTCAAGTGCAGTAAAAAACAAAAAGTTCTATCAAAATTAATAGTCTAATGAATAGACATATCACAAAGAGGAAAATGAAATGCTTTGAAGCAATGTGTCTTTTCAAACTTTTGTAAATTGTAAGAGTAGTTGAAACTCTTTTGCTAAGAAACATACTTACTTTCCAAAAAATTAAATTCATGGACTTAATGGAAAGTATGCAAAATATTTTGCAACTATCATCATATGGCTGTGGCTAGCAAACTCTGAAATAACAATTGAGATAGAATACCTAATAACTGGATAAAGTCAACTGTCAACAGATTTCAAACCACCCTGAAAAGGAATAGAGAGCATTTGACTTAATGAGCTTTACTCCTATAACATTAAACATGCCAATTCTTCCTTAAGTTATTTTCAATGTTTTTACATGACTATGATAGTCATAAAAATTTTAGTAGGGGGCGGGTGGAATCCCAACACGTACTGGGCAAACATGGAACTCTGCACCCAGGCACTAAGACCACGCCCTGCGTCTGATACCACCCCAAAGCATGTGAGTCCTAACTGGACTGTGCTCAGTGAAACTCTACCAGCCAGCAGGCCAAGAAGCCACCCTGGGCATGACTGCAGGCACTCAGGAGGCAGTGATGGAATCCCAGCCTGCACCGGGCAAACTTGGAGCTCTGTGCCCAGAGGAACCTTCGACTACAGTGGACTATCTATGCTACCTTTAAGGGAGATTAAGTGACTGCCTCACTATAACAAAATCTAAGCTCCAGTCAGTGTGGTGAGGATGCCCCTAAAACAGAGGTGTACAGTAGCTAAATAGGGCCAGTTGTAAAGCTCCCTCCAACTAACTGTAAGACCTTGGTAAGTCTGAGAAGACTGAGGGTGACCCCTTCCTACACACAGAAAACATCAAGCAGAATGAGGAGTGTGTCCAGAAAGACCCCCCCCAACTTGAAGAAAATCAAATTGGCTTATGAGACACACAGGCACACAATAGGGACACAGTAGGGCCTCAGCTGACACAAACACTATAGGCAGGGAGATTTGATGACCTGGAATAACCTGAAGATAAAGTAATAGCAAGAACTAAAAGTTGACCTACATCAGTACTACTAGGCTTGTCAGCCCAGGAAGAATACAGGACTCACCCAACAGGCCCTGCAGCAGGGAGCCAGGTGACTGGCCCATGTATTGATTTTGGGATCCAGCAACTGGACAAACATCAACCTTACAGTAGGACATGAAGATAAACAGGACCAACAGCTGACACTAGTGGGTCTGAAGGGCCAAACACTAACTAGAAAGAGGAAAATGGCAAAAAATAAAAAAAAAAGAAGGAGCAAAATGCAATCTCAAACATCTAGTCCACCAGGTGCAAGTACAAGAGACATTGAAATAAAGGTAAAACATCAAAAATCTCTGAAAAGATAATGAATAAAATAAAACAAAACAACTTCATGAGGCCATAGAGGAAATTAAGTTAGAAGTACTCTCCCATGTAAAGATAGAAGTAACAACCTTAGTAAGGAGTTTCTGAGTGCAGCTAAAGAAGAAATAGAGAAAAAAGTATAGGAACATGGGAACCTTATTGAAACCTTGAATGAAAAATGTAGAAAATAAGCAGAATTCATGAAACAAACTGAAAGAGACATCCAAGAAACAGAAAATTCAATTTAAAGCATGAAAAACTATTTAAATGAAGCTAAGGATAGGATTTTGGACCTTGAGCAAAGGATAACAATTAATCATCATGAAAGGATAGAAATTTTAAAAATAACAAAGCATCAAGAAATGACAATCCAAAAGCTTCAAGATGATGCCAAGAGCAACAATATAAGATTAATAGTCATTAGTGAATACTCTGGAGTCAATAAAAATGACTTATCTAAAACATTCACAGAAATGATAGGAGAAAATTTCCCCAAAATGAGAAAAAATCTGATATGCAGATAAGTGAGGCATATAGAACATCAGACATTCACAACCAAAAAAAATCTACACCCAGTCACATAATAATTAAGATCTCAGACATACAACATAAAAACAGAATATTAAAAACTGTTAGAGAAAAAACGTAAGTCACCTATCAAGGAAAACCCATTAGAATCACAACAGACATTTCAGCACAAACCCTCAAGTCAAGACATGCCTGGAATGAGATATTTCAAGCCCTGAAAGAAAACACTTTTCAAGCCAGACTGATCTACCCAGCAAAACTTTCATTCAAATTTAATGGAGAAACAAAATACTTCCATGACAAAGAACAACTGAACAAATTCACGTCCACCACACCAATCCTAGAAAGAGTGTTGAAAGACATACTAGACAGAGATAAAAGTGACCACAATCCCCAGAACAACAGAAAGAAATCATTAAGTAGGACAAGAAACTAAATAAGGGGGAAAAGCAGAAAGCAAACAATTGGAACATGACATAGAAAAGTTGAGCCAGTACATATCAGTGATATCCATAAATGTAAATGGCCTCAATTCAACTATCAAAAGAAATAGGTTTACAGAATGGTTCAAGAAACATGATCCCACAATATGCTGTATACAAGGAACACACCTGACCCAAAAGGAAACTCACAGATTAAAAGTCATAGGGTGGAAAATAGTATTCCACACAACAGGAATAAAAAAAAAAAAAAACCAGGGTAACTATTCTCTTTGAAGACAAAGTGAACTTAAACCTAAAATGATGAAAAGAGACAAAGAAGGTCACCACATACTTGTAAGCAGAAAAATTCAAGAGAAAGAACTAACAATCATAAATATATCTGCACCAAACACAGGAGCACCCAACTATATAAGACAGATACTAAAGGACATGAAAAACCAAATACACAAGAACACAATTATTACAGGGGAACTTAACATCCTCTTGTCACAATGAAATAGATCAACTAGACAAAAAGTCAGCAAAGAAGTAGTAGAACTGAATCATACCTTCAAGCAATGACTTAGTAGATGTTTACAGAGTGTTCCACCCAATCTCAACAGAATACAAATTATTATCAGCTCCACATGGGACATTCTCCAAAATAGACCATATATTATGCCATAAAACATTCTTAAGTAAATGCAAAGGTATTGAAATTATCCCATGCATAATGTATGACCACAGAGCACTGAAATTGGAAATTAATGTCAAAAGAAATTGCAAAACCTGCATGCATACATGGAAATTAAACAGCAACCTTTTAAAAAAAACAGTTGGCTACAGACAAAATTAAGAAGAAATAAAGCAACACCTATAATTTAATGAAAATGTGGAAACAACCTATTATAATCTGGGGGATACAATGAAAGCAGTCTTATGACAGAAATATATAGCAATAAATAGTCATATCAAGAAAACAGAATGAGGACAAATAAACAACTTAATGCTTCATCTCAAGCTACTAGAAAAAGAAGAGCATGTTAAACCCTAAGCTCATAGAAGAAAAGAAATAGTAAAGATTAGAGCAGAAATCAATGCAATTGAAACTAAAAATGCAAAAAAAAAAAAAACACAAAGAATTAATGAATCAAAAAGCTGGGGTTTTTTTTGAGAGAATAAACAAAATTGACAAACCTCTAGTTAACCTTATAAAGAAAAAGAAAGGAAAAAACTCAAATTCACGCAAAAAGGACTGAAAAGGGGGAAATTACTACAGATCCCATGGAAATTCAAAAGATCATGAACACCTACTTTAAAACATCAACCCCCCCAAATTCAAAGACCCTCTCCAAAAATGAGCAGCTGAGATGAACACACAGTTCTCATATGAAGATATACAAATGGCAAACAAATACATGAAGAAATGTTCACCATCACTGGTCATTTGAGAAATGAAAATTAAAACAACATTGAGATATCATCTCACACCAGAAATAATAGCTGCCATCAAGAAATCAACTGATAACAAATGTTGGCAAGGCTGTGGGGAAAAAGGAACACTGCTCCACGTTTGGTGGGAGTGTAGACTGGTGCAACCACTATGGAAATCAGTATGGAGAATTCTCAGAAGACAAGGAGTGGAAGCTCCATTCAACCCAGCTATTCCCCTCCTCTCTTCTTCTCTTAAATAAAAAATTAAAAATAAATCTCTACTCACATAGAGTGGAAGACACAGAGGAAATGGACAGATTTCTAGAAACATATGAACTACCAAAGCTCAACCAAGAAGATATAGCAATTATGAATAATCCAATATCAGCTATTGAAATTGGAAACATAATAAAAAACTTATGAACAAAGAAAATCCCAGGTCCTGACAAATTCAAGGATGAATTCCACTTGAAATTTAGAGAAGATTTAATTACAGTACTCCTTAAAATCTTAAAGGAAATTGAAAAGAAAGCAATCCTCCCTAAATCATTCCTGGAGGCAAGCATAATGTCATACCAAAAACAGAGAAAGACCTAACCTAAAAGGAGAACTATAGGCCAATCTCACTAATAAACACTGATACAAAGATTTTCAATAAAATACTGGCAAATAGAACGCTGCAAATCATCAATTATACATCATGACCAAGTGGGGTTCATTCCAGGGATGCAGGGATGCAGGGATGGTTTAGCATATGCAAATCAATGAATGTGATATACCACATGAACAGAGCCAAAAACAAAAACCACATGGTCATCTCAATAGATGCAGAAAACGCTTATGATAAAGTCCAACACATGATAAACACCCTTCAGAAACTCGGAATATACGGTGTCTACCTCAACCTTATAAAGGCCATCTATGACAAACAAAGAGCCAATTATACTAAATGGACAAAAACTGAAAGCTTTCACTTTAAAATCAGGAACAAGACAAGGATGTCCACTATCACCACTCCCTTTCAATATAGTTCTGGAAACACTAGCCAGGGCAATCAGACAAGAGAAAGTAATAAAAGTAATAAAGATAGGAAAGGAAGAAGTTAAATTAGCACTATTTGCAGATGAAATGATACTCTGTATAGAAGACCCAAAAAACTCCATTAAAAGACTACTAGGGGTAATAAACAAATTCAGCAGTGTAGCTGGATACAAAGTCAATGCTCAAGAATCAATAGCATTCCTGTACACAAACAAGAATCTCTCTGAGAGAGAAATGATGGACATATCGCTCTTCACAATAGCATCTAAAAACTGAAATACTTATGAATCAACCTAAGAATGTGAAAGACCTATATGCTGAAAATTATACTACACTAAAAAAGGAGATTGAAGAGGATATTATAAAGTGGAAGGATATTCCTTGCTCCTGGCTAGGAAGAACCAACATTGTGAAAATGACCATACTCCCAAAACTGTTATACAGATTTAATGCCATCCCAATCAAAATACCATTAACATACCTCACAGATCTAGAGAAAACGCTCCTAAAATTCATTTGGAAACACAAGAAACCTAGAAGAGCAAAGGCAATACTGGGCAATAAAGGCAAGCCAGGATGCTTCTCAATTCTTGACTTGAAACTGTACTACAAAGCCACAGTGATAAAATCAGCATGATACTGGCAAAGAAATAGATGTGAAGATCCATGGAACAGATTAGAAGATGCAAGTATAAGTACAAGGACACTCAGCCACCTGATATTTGACAAAGGGATTAAACATGTTCACTGGAAGAAGGATAGACTCTTTAATAAATGGTGTTGGAAAAAATGGCTCTCTACATGCAAAAGACTGAAACTAGATCCATGCCTATCACCACCAGGCACAAAACTAAAGGCTAAAAGGATCAAAAATCTAAACATTAAAACAGAAACACTAAATCTACTGGAAGATAGGGTAGGTAGAAGTCTTGGAGACATAGGGTTAGGCAGAGAATTCATGAATAAAATGCAAACTGCATGGGAAACGCTTCAGAGAATCAACAACTGGTATCTCATATTATTGAAAAGTTTCTGTATTTGAAAAGAATTCACCATCAGAGTGAAAAGAAAACCCTCAGAATGGGAAAGAATTTTAGCCAGCAACCCCTCAGACAAAGGACTTATATCAAGAAAATGTAAAGAATTAAAAAACATCAAACCCCTCTAAATTCAAAGACTCTCTCCCAAAATGGGAATCTGAGATGAACACACAATTCTCAGATGAAGATATACAAATGGCAAACAAATACATGAAGAAATGTTCACCATCACTGGTCATTCGAGAAATGCAAATTAAAACAACATTGAGTTTTCATCTCACTCTGGAATGAATAGCTGCCTTCAAGAAATCAACTATAAAAAATGTTGGCAAGGCTGTGGGGAAAAAGGAACACTGCTTCACTGTTGGTGGGAGTGTAGACTGATGCAACCACTATGGAAATCAGTATGGAAAATTCTCAGAAGACTAGGACTGGAAGCTCCATTCAACACAGCTATTTTCCCTCCTGGGTATTTTCCTAGAAAAACTGAAAAGGTCATATCACAGGGATGTATGTGCACACATGTTCATACAACACCATTTGTAATAGCTAAATCTTGGAAGCAACCAAGATGCCCACCAACCACAAAGTGGGTGAAAAAGATGTGGTATTCTTACACAATGGAGTATTACTCAGCTATGAAGAAGGATGATCTTGAGTCTTTCATTGTTAAATGGAGACAATTTGAGACTATCCTCATTAGAGAAATAAATAAGAATCATGTTTATAAATATCACAGTGTCTCTACTGTAAAAAGTAATAAGAAATGTAGGAGTAATAAAACCCCAAATATGTAATTGCTATTGTAAAAAAGAAAGGAAAAGAAAATTCTCTAAAGGGTATAATTCCATGTATGTTTAACTGTGTAAGATGGATGACCATATTACTCTTTTTGTTAGATCATGGAGCAGAGCTATTAGCAGTCTCATTGTTTGAATGTGTACTTTATATGTTTTAACTTTGTAACTTGAAAAACTATTTCCAAGATGACAGTATGTAAGTTATCAAGCAATGATTCCTTAGTGTTTTTTGTTCTTTTCTCTTTTCCTTGGAATTTTGTATTGTTGGTACCCTGTTTTGTTTTGTTTTGTTTTGTTTTGTTTCCTCTTTAAATACAATTTTAAAAAAATTTCAGTAGGAAATAGAATGAAGACATAGGAGGAAATTTTAAAAAAGCAGTATGTCCTTGCAGAAGAATGCAATTAAAGCTATTTAGCATCAAGAATATTTGGAAGGAATATAATTAGGATCAAAATACAAATACAAAATTACAGCTGTGATAAATAATTTGCTTTGAAGTAAATATCTAAGTTACTATGAAGCCTCTTGATATATATATTTTCTTTTATTCTTTTCTCATTAGTGTAGCTGTAAAAGTCAACAAGTAGAAAAAAAGAGGCACTTTAAAATCCATCTAATTCACTGTTATCATTGTCATTATGGAGTAATATTTTTGTAATATTATTAAAACATATTTAAGTATTTTCTCAGACATGAATTTTTCATATGCATTTACTCACTGATTTATTTCCACTATATATTGTTACATAGATAGATTATATATATAATATTTCATTGCATTATTATTTCATTTTCCACTTGAGGCTATTCATATTTACTTTTATAATAAACTGCAATTGTAAATAAATTCAACATTATAAATTTATAATAAAGACTCTGGTGAATACTCAAGCCTTAGTTTTAAATTTAAAATTCATATATGCATAATAGAATACAGTAATAAAGCAATTCTAAGGAATTTACACTGGAATAAAATCCAAAGTATTTCTGCATTATATTTATATTTCCTATTTTTTAAACATTATTCTACATAGCATGCAGTAAAATAATCTCTTACAATCTGAAATTAAATATATGATAATATTATGTCATGACATGATATCTTTAAGAGAAGGTAGTTGCATTGGAGTAAAAATGGCTTTATTTCACTCAAGTAGGAAGATATTTTATGTAGTGAAATTTTTGATGGTATAATCTAAGTCAGTTTCTCTATCTTTTTAAGTAAATGTAGCTGAACTTTAAAGAACTGGTTTGGCTACGACTAATTTACCACAGTACTTAAATATCCTGTTTCTACTAAACAAATAAGCATTGTTTTCTTTGTATTGAATCATTTGAATATTTTAAAGTTAACTTTTAGGGTAAGCAAACACAATTAAAGATTGTAACCTTTTGGTTGCTGAGGAATTAGGCAAGATTTTGATTCATGCCCAGGTGACAAATGTGAAACATGCAGTGTTTTAGGTGTGATGCTTTCTAGTAGAGATGACAGATGGGACAAGCTTCGTTCCTTAAAAAGCTCCTGATCCAAGAGGAAGTAGGAAGACAAAAATGAAAATACTGATAGTGTAGGGGCACTGCAGGGATTTACGCAGTGTAATGGTAGGTATTGGAAGGTAATGGCTGGGCAGGGAAAAATGCTTGTGAGTCAGGGACTTACTATAATTACAGAGGAGTGTGGTCACATCTGAACATTTTTGCTTTTGTTTTTACCCTGATCCCCTTTGTATATATGTTCACAATCACTTTGTGTGGCAGTAGCAGCTATTTGAATCCATTGTTCTGGGAAGGTGGTGCTGGTGAGAGGAATGAAAGGCCGCTGTCCTCCTTCATCCCACTGCCTGGAGATGGCATGCTGGGGAGCGGAGGCTGGTTTCATGCTCCTTTCTGCTCCATTATCCAAAGAC
Organism: Dolichotis patagonum; assembly: GCA_004027295.1. Taxonomy (NCBI): domain Eukaryota; kingdom Metazoa; phylum Chordata; class Mammalia; order Rodentia; family Caviidae; genus Dolichotis; species Dolichotis patagonum. The sequence goes on along the minus strand of PVJX010007219.1, from coordinate 51,320 downwards.
AATTCAGCTGGTGAAAGGAGTGTGCGTTCAGACTCCTCCCTGCCTATCCTGCCCTGGACTGGTGCAACCTGTGAAAGGAGTGCGAATTCGTACTCCTTCCTTCCTCCAATGTCCTGGGATGGCACAACTGGCAAGGGCAGTGAGAATTTGGATTGTCCCCTCCTCCATTGACCCAGAATGGCGTTACTGGAGATAGGAGCGAGGGTACTGTGATTGTAAGGCATCATAACCAACATGATAGTCCAGCACCAAAGGAATAGGCCGTAAGTCAATAGGATAATAATACCTAAATTTGTGTGTATATGTGTCTGTGTGTATATATACATACATATATATATATATATATATATATATATGATAGTTAAGATCACAATACTACTAATTCTACTAGTGCTTGGAAAAGAATAGTTAATATTCATAAGATTAGATCAATTTTGTGCATCTATATCTGGCAATCTAAGCAACCCTTTTGAAGATAACATTATGCAATACAGCAACCACTGTTAAATTCTTATCATCTTGTTTTGAAAGGCTATATTGTTATTGTTTTGGGTTTGCTGTTATTTGTGTGTCTCTTGTTGATTTTGTTTTTCTTTTCTGTTTTTATTTCTTTCAAATAAAATATAGAGAGACTATAAGTTCTAGTTAAAGACTAAAGACCAAGAACCACATATATCTAGAAGACATCTGGAGAATGAGACATCTCCTATGAAAGTCTGGCCACCAGTGGTATGACTATGTAATGTAAGAAATCTACAAGCATCAGTACAGAAAACAAAATAAAATAGAAAATAGAAAACAAAAAGATAAAGAAACAAGATGAAATTTCAAATGCCACCCCAACCAGTACAATTCTAGAGCACAAAGAGAAGTCAATGAATGAAACTCTCTGAAATGATAGTAGCAGAAATTAAAAAAAAAAAATACAAATGGAAGAGTACATAGGAAAAATAATTTATAAGGTACAAAAAAAGACTAACAAAATAAAAGTTATTAAAACAGATACAGATGAACAAATAGAGGAGCTCAGGAAAGTGATGGAAACCGTGAAGGCCAAACACAGACAACGAATGGCATTGATGAAACAGATCCCAACAGAAATGCAGGGAGATTAGGACTCCACTGAAAACACAGTCAGCAGATTGAGTGAAAGTGAGGGCAGAATATCAGATCTAGAAGACAAGAATGGGACTAGTGACCAGGAAAAGAAAAAAGTATTTTAAAATTTATAAAAGACTATGAAAAAGCATTCCAACAATTACAAGATGAAGACAAAAAGAACAGCATAAGATTGATTGGAATCAGTGAGAAAGCTGGAGACATCACAAAAGAGACTAAAAACCTCTTCGCAAAATTAATGGCAGAAAGCTTCTTAAACATAAACAATGTGACATTGTGACAAGTAAAGGAAGCATATAGAATTCCAAATAGCCATAACCAAAATGACTCTACACCAAGGCATATAATTGTCAAGTTTCCAGAAATTCAGCCTAAGAACAAAATATTAAAAGCAGATAGAGAAAAGAAACATATCACCTATGAAAGAAAGCCCAAAAGAATCACAGTTGACTTCTCAGCAATAATCCTTCAAATCATGGAGAGATTGGGTTGAGATATTTCAGGCCCTAAAGTAAAATAATCTTCAACTGAGATTGATATATTCTGCAAAAGTATCTTTCAAAATTGTTGGAGAAATGAGATATTTCCATGAAAAAGAAAAACTGAAGAAATTTATGACCACCAAACAAGCTCTATAGAATGCTCTGAAGAGCATATTAGAAATGATCTCAGTTCGCCATTCAAAAGAAATAGGCAGAATGAATTAATCGAGAAGCAAGATCCAACAATATTCTGTCTTCAAGAAACACACTTAACCCAAAAAGAAATTCATAGATTAAATGTCAAAGAATGGAAAACAATTTCCCACACCACAGAAAACCAGAAAAAAAAAACAGGATTAGCTATTTTATTTGCATGCAATGCAAACTTTAAGCCAAACTGATCAAAAGAGATAAAAAAGGTCACTATAGACTTGCTAAGGGAAAACTGCAAGAAACAGAGATAATGATCATAAATATTTATGCACCAACATAGATTCACTAAATTATATAAAACAATTTTTTGTACCAGGGATTGAACCCATGACCTAGGGCTTGCCAGGCAGGCACTTATGCCACTGAGCTAAATCCCCACCCTATAAAACAAATGTAAACAGACATGAAAAGTCAAATAAACACTAAAGCAATTGTAGTGGGGGATCTTAATGCCCACCTCTCACAAAAAGATAGATCAAATAGACAAAGAATCAACAGAGATATTAGAATTAAGCCAACCCTGTGAATAAACGGAATTGACAAATGCCTACAGAGTGTTCTGCTGTAAAACATCAGAATACACATTGTTCTCAGCTGCATATGGACACTCTCCAAAACAGACCCTATATTAGCTGAAAAAACATGTCTAAGTAAATATAGAGGAACTGAAATCATCCCATGCATCCTATCTGACCACAGCACAGTGAAATTGAAAATTGATGATGAAGAAAATCATGAAATCTACATAAGCACATGGAAGTTAACACTCTTTGAACTATCGGTGCACCACAGAGGAAATTAAAGATAAAATTAAATAGTATATATGATTAAACAATAATGGTGATACAATATACTAATACTTACTGGATGCAATGAAACACTACTATGATCGGCATTTATGATGATGAACCCACATATCAGATAAAAAGAGTGAGCTCAAATAAACAACCTGATTTTGAACCTCAAAGTTCTCGAAAAAGAATGATAAATCAAATCAAAAGCTCATGAGTGAGGAAATTATAAAGATAAGAGCAGAAATTAAATGTAATAGGCTAAGAACACAATACAAATAATGAATGAAAAGTTGGTTTTTTGAAAGAATAAATCAAATTGATAAACAATTAGCCACTCTTATAAAAAACAAAGAAAAAACACAAATTCAAGAAACAATGAATGAAAAGTATGAATGCACAATGGATCCCATGGAAACTGAGATCATCAACATTTACAATGAGAAACTTTATTCTAGTAGGATGGAAAACACAGAAGACAAGGATGACTTCCTAGACACAATTAAATTGCTATAATTAAGTTTTAAGAAGGTATAAAAATTTGAAATAATTTGCTATCAGCTAAGGAAATTTAAAATGAAATAAAAACTTCACCAAAAAAGTAAAATTCAAGGTCTGACGGATTCACTGTTGAATTTTACAAGAAATTCAGTGAAGAACTAATGCCCCTAATGCAGAATCTCTTTAAAGAAATTGAAAGGGAAGTAGTTCTTCCAGAATCATTCCTGGAAACAAGTATTACCTTGACTCCAAAACCAAGAAGACTGCAAACAAAAAAGAAAATGACAAGTCAATGTCCTTAATGAACATAAATGCAAAACAACCTCAAAAAATAATGCCAAATAGAATACAGAAAATTATCAAGAAGTTTATACACTATGACCAAGTAGAATTCACCCTAAGGATGCAGGGGATATTTCAACATATACAAATTAATAAATGTAATACACTATATTAACAGAACCGAAGACAAATATCATATAAGCAACCCAATAGATGCAAAAAAACAGCATTTGACAAGTCCACTATACATTCGTGGTAAAAACCTTACAAAAAATTGGAATAGATGATCTTTTCTTCAAACGTATAAAAGCATTTATGATGAACCAACAGTTAACATTATATTACATGGTCAAAAATGAAAAAAAAAGATAACTTTTACTCTAATATCAGGAACAAGACAAGTATATCCATTATCACCACTCCTCAATGTAGATCTGGAAACAGGCAGAACAACTAGATAAGAGAGAAATAAAGAATAAGGACAGCAAAGGAAGAAGTTGTACTTTAATTATTTGCAGATAACATGATAATCTACATAGAAGACCCACAAAACACCATCAAAAGATTCCTAGAATTTAACCAACTTCAGTAGCATATCACAATACAAAGTTAACCATTCACAATGCCATTTTTAAAAAGAAATGCTTAAGAATCAAGATGCTTAAGAATCAATCAAAAAGGATATAAAAGATCTGTATAGTGAAAATTATAGTACCCTAATGAAGGATACCAAAGAGAATGTCAGAAAATGGAAACATATCCTCCATTCTTGGATAGGAAGACCCAATGAATTGAAAAAGGCCATACTACCAATACTGTTATACAGATTTAATGCAATCCAAATCAAAACACCATTAGTATGTCTCACTAGGGAAAACATACCTAAAATTTCTTTGGAACCAGAAGAGAACTAGAATATAAAAAGCAGTTCTGGGCAACAAATGCATGTCAGGAGTCACCATAATTTGAGAACTAAAATTATACTATGAAGCATGGTCTTGAGGCACAGTCTTGAGGGTCAATGGAAAGTATAGAAGACACAGATGCAACCCCAAACACACAGTCACCACGTCTTTGATGAAGGAGCCAAACATGTTCACTGGAAGAAAGGTAATGTCTTTAATAAATGGTGGTGGAAAAACTGCCTTTCCACTTGCTGAAGACTAAAACTACACCTGTGTCTATGACCATTTACTAAAGTTGAAATGGATCACAGATCTAAATATTAAAATAGAAACACTAAATTTACTGGAACATAAAATAGGTGGAATCTGAAAGATAGATGTAGGCACAGACATCATGAATGAAACCAATACTGCAAGGGAAATATAAAAAAGAGACAACAAATGGCATCTCACTTTATTACAAGCTTTTTCACAGCAAAAGAAATCATAAATCTAATGAAAAGACAACCCACAGAGCGGGAAAAAATTTAGACAACTGTCCCTCAGACAAAGGGTTGATAACTAGAACATATAAAGAATTACAAAAAGTCTAACCCTTCAAATTCAAAGACACAATCAAAAAATGAGCAGCTGAAATGAACAAACACTTCTCAGATGAAGAAATACAAATGGTAAATAAATACAGGAGATAATGTTCAACATCACTCGTCATTTGAGGGATGCAAATTAATACAAAACTGAGATTCCATCTCACCCCAGTAACAATGGCTGTCATCATGAAATTAACTGGTACCAAATGCTGCAGGGTCTAAGGGGAAAAAAAGAATATCCACTATTAATGAGAGTATAGCCTGGTGCAACTAATGTGGAAATCAGTGTGGAGATTCCATTAAAAAAATGGATTAGAGGTCTCATTCAACCTTGCTGTTCTCCTTCTGGGTGTCTTTCCAGAATTAAAAACAATGCCACAGTATATGTGCACCCATGTTTATAGCAGCACAACTTGTAATAACCAAATCTTGGAAACAACCCAAATAGCCATCAACAGTGGAATGAATAAAAACGATTTTTCAGTAACAGAGTACTACTCAGCTATAAAAGAGGATAACCTGGAGACTTTTATAGGTAAACAGGGGCAACTCAAACCATACTCATAAATGACATAAATCAGACTCATATTTATAAACACTGTATTGTCTCACTAGTGAGGCAAACTGAATGAGCAAGATCCAAAATGTACAATAGTTATTGTGAAATGAAAATGAACTGTTCAAGAGAAAAGACAGTAGTGATGGGGAAAAGGAAGAAAGGGAAAAAGAAAAAAACTATGTATGTATGCAAAGAGAGTTAAGATTGTTGTACAGCTTGTCTTTCTTAGTTAATTGAAAAGAAAGTTATGCACTAATGTTATTTGGACAAGACATCATGCCTTTATCTTGTACTCTGAATAACTACTATAAAGAAAACAACACAAAATGTATTATTATAACTATCTTAGTACCTGTTTTGAAACTGTTTCATTGTGTTTTATGTTTGTATTTTTTCTCTTTAAAGTTAAAATAATGCTGAGCATAAATTATTATTCAATAAAAAGTAGGCTGTAAAGTATAAAATGAAACTGTCTGCAATTATCCTTCATAGTAATGTCATTTTTCAAATAAAAATAATTTCTATACTCATATACTGATTAATGACATACAGATTTCTTATGGGATTTATGACTGTATTATGAGTTTTTTAAAATTTCATCATCCTTTTTATAATTGTTTCAAATACGTACTAAATCTAAACATATGAATAATTTTAAAGGATCAAAGTATTAATCCTCCATTAAATATCTGAGTCTGTTTTTTTAACAAACTAATGAACTAGTATGATAGCAATTATATGTTATATAATTACTGTCACCAAATTATTTCCACTGAATTATAAAGAGAAATTTAAAATTTTTAAAGTTTTCATTTGTATCCTTATTTTTATTTCAGCATTTTAATTATAAAACTATGACAAATTAAATTCATTTAATTTTAAAAATGCTTAATATTTTGGAAATTTGTAAAGCTCCAAATTCACATTCATTTTATTTCTATAATATTGTATTTAAGTGAACACATTTTGTCTATCCTCTAGAGACAGATGCCAAATATATTTACTTCCCATAAAGCACATAACAGTATACTCACATGCTTCTGGTAAAAGCAATATCCCAGAAATAATATAGAGTTCAAAAAACCCACAGTAATTCTGGCATGTTTATCAACTTTAAGGTATACATCTCTAGTTTTTATTGACATTATAATATATTATTTAGAATTCTACACATATACATGAAAAATAAATATATAAATCAAAGCTAGCACTAGATTTTATCTCATCATAAATGACATTGTCTGTATAATATTTTATTTCTATTTAATCTGTTTAAAATTAATATGCCTTTTATAAATACTCAGATTGAAAATATGTACATATTTACAAGATAAATACTACTCATGATTTAAATATGTATCACAAAAGATGCTATGAACTTCATAAAATACTGGTATATAAATTCATAGTGAGTATAGGAATGTAATAATGCAATAACCCACCTATTATGGTGAAATTAGGAGGTCTTTGGACAAAAATTACATCTATGATCTATATATTCATTACATATTGTTAAAAATTAATATGTATGCATATACTTTTCCTAGTGCATTATAGAGAGATCCAGCAAATGTTTCCCAGAGCTATGTCCATGGTCTTTATGCAAACAAATATGGGGCTTCCATATGTGAAAGATGCAGTACAAAGAATCATCAGTGAAGAATCAAAGGAACAGCAGCTCAGGATTTGTGTTTTCATGGACCATATGCAATTTCTCATCAGTTGTCTTTGTACCAAGAGGAAAGCTCGTTAGTTACTTAGTTTATATTATATTTCACTTTTTTTGAGAATCAAAGAAACAGAACTCTGTAGCTAATTAAAGATCAAGTGTTCACCTAGAAGAAGGAGCTATGATAACTATAGAAGGCCTCCCAACAATTCTACTACTGCCAGACTTTGTTCTCTACATATTTACGGAAAAATAACGTGGTATGTTTAGCATATGTGTCACACACCTTGAACACTCATATCCCATCACACTTGTTGATTTCTGAAGCAGTACTGAAGGTTGTATTTTTCAAATGTGCTTATACTATGTGATCAAAAACTCAGTGACTCCTTCTGCCAACTATCATTCAAGAGAAAACAAGGATATGAAAATACTTTCTCCCTTCATTTATTGTATCCACTTGATGAGGAGCTATGTAATTTGGCTCTTTCTCAAAGTCAATATTACTATAAAAAGTAAATTATTTTGAATCAATTCAGGATATTAAGGCATCTGTGACAGGGCAACAGAAGATACATAGTTGCACAAAGAGATATGGGGGCATATTACATATGTAAATGCATATATGTGCCTGTATATAATTATGAACACTACATTGAACAAAGTTTATATTACTTAATTCTAGTAACTTTTGTATTACTTATTTAATTCTGGTATGTACATCATACTTAAATGTCAATAGTGACATCTTGAAATGGAGAATAAGCTTTATTTCATTTAATCTTTTAAAGAAATATTCTGTGGCCCTGAAGCAAGGCCAGCAGATCGCTGTAGCTGCTGGTTTTAAACAGGAGCCTAAAAAGAATTCTTTCTGTGGTCTGTTGGCCATTTCAGAACTTTGGAAATGTAATGCTCAATTCATCAGAAAGAAATAGCAGGTGAGTGTGGCAGACTTTCGGAGGCCTGCAGGAGACAGACCCTGGGGCCTCGGGACCTGCACAATGCAGTTGACTCGGGATGCTGGGAGAACAAGGAGCTCCTCCCCTCTCGGGGGGGGGTGGCTGTGGGTGTGGCAGACTTTCGGAGGCCCAAAGGAGAGAGACCCTGGTGTGTCAGAAATTGCACCTTGGGGTTGACTCGGGGTGCCAGGAGAACAAGGAGCTCCACCCCTCTCTGGGGGTTGGCTGTGAGCCTACCAGGGAGCGGGCTGAGAATCAAACATCTCATGTCATCCTGTCCCCCATCCTGTGTTCCCTCGTTAGCAAGTGGGAGCCAGTGAACTACACATCTTGTGAAAAGATTGGCTATGTTATTTAGTATGAGCTCTCCATATGCAAGGATAAGGACAACCATTTGGAAGAAAACATGAGACATTATGACAGATAGTGAAAATCTCTAGTTGTCTAGCTTTGAAATTTATGCTTTCTTATGTCCCATCCTGTTCTGTTTGTTGTGTTTGATTCTACCCCCTCTTAAAATAAAATTTAAAAAAGATAAAGAAATATTCTGCTTTGTGTCTTACATTTCTAATAAAGTTTTTAGTGTTTTTAAGTGTTTCAAATATGAATTCAGTCATGGTATTAAAATAAATTCAGAGCCAGTGTGATGGTGTATGCCTGTTGCCTCTGCACTTGGGAGTTGAGACAAGAGGATCATTGTGAGTGTGAGGTTAGCCCAGGATACAAAGTGAGTTCAAGTCCAGCCTGAACTGCATGGTGAGCTGCCACCTCAAAATGACAAAAAGATAAACAGATAAATAAACAGATAAATAAACAGATAAATAAACTCTAGGATCATGAAAGTCATGATGGTGCTTTTTATTCATTTCATTGTTTTCTAACAAATAGCTATTGTGTTCCTAGGTATCAGCTCCGTGTGTTTTCTCTCTCTCTTTTTGTTTTTTTTTTAGACTTGGCTTCACTACATAGTCCAGACTAGTCTCGAATTTACAGTGATTCTCCTGCCTTTTCTTCCAGAGTGCTATAATTAGAGGCCTGTACAACCACACTCTTTATTTTTATGGCTATTTTATAGACAAACTTCATGGCCCATCCAGTGTTTACTTGTACAAAAAATGTTTCTCAATTTTAAAATTATTTGAATAAACTTATTGTTTTTCCAACATTTAATATAGTATTTTAATTATCTTGACATTTCACTATTTGCTTTGAACATTTTATTGTCACTTCTTGCTTTCTTAATGGATAACAGATGTAAATATACTCTGACTCTAATATAATTGACTTTCTATTTCCACTAAAGCACTCACTAAATTCACTGCACATTTACTAAATTTATACATCTTTAATCAATAGTACGCTGTCAATATCCTGGAAATGTTTTCCACAAAAATCAGCTTTGTTATTGTACTAAAACAAAGTCCAATCTCAGCTATTTGCTTTACTGCCACCCAAAATGCAAACAGACAAAATATGTAACATTACTTTATTTATTTTTAAAGGTACAATGTTACATTTATTTTAACAAACCTCAATTAAGGGTTGAAAGGTGAAACAATACAGTATTAATATACACAGTGCATCAAAGATGTAACCTTTCTAAAAATCATGCTGTAGAAAATATAAAGAATGACACAGTAGGGAACAGGTCTGGTTTAATCAAGAACTTTCCAGATTATTTGATTTTTAACCCTATGTAATTACAATAATTTCTAAAGGATTTTGCAATAGCTATTTTTTTTATTTCCAGTCTTCTAAGTAGACATAGATCTGCTTGCAATAAAGCTAATTTTAAGAGAACACAAAAGTTGAACCCAACAATAAGATTAAATCCAACAATCCAGAGTAATGAAGGGGAAAAGATACTGAATAGGTGCCTTCATCAAAACAACAACAAAGCAAAAGAACAAAACTGACAACCCAAGGTGACTACATGGAGTGCTCATTGGTAAAACAATAGCTTATTACTTAAGACAATTTATATAGTAAAGTGGTCTTTATAGAAAATCTGCATCCTTCTAAATTAACATTTCTACAGTAATGTGATTGTAAGGATATGATATTTTCTTTTGGACAAACCCTTTAATGTAGTTTTGGGGGGTGTTTTGACACAGGATCTCACTATGCAACCTCCAACCCATGACAATCCTGTCTCAGTCTCCCAAGTTCTGGAATTACACACATGTGCCACCATACACACCACTGTGGTGACTTTAATATCAATGTTATTCATTCTTTGAAATAAAGTGTTTTAACTGAACTAAGGTCAGCCATTTTTAAATACTACATACATCATGACTCATATATTAAAAGTATTTACACTATTTATATCTAATAACCAAAGCAAATTTATGACTAAATTCTTACAGTAGATATTAGTCTGCCATGCTTATTAATTGATCCCATGAGTATAATTAGAGATCACCATGATTTTCGTATCTGTTCTTTCAGTTTAGTGATCAGAAACACAGCAGTACAGAATAAATGAATGGTGCAGCCACCCAGCGATAATAGCTCTTCAGGTTGGCTGTCACAAGCTCAGATACACATCCCTACCACGTCAGCCAAGTTCGATCCAATTCTTCATCAAAAAGTGCTGATGGCAGTTGTCAGATGACTTCCAGTGTAGATCTCAAATCCAATGGCTAGGAGATGAGACTGCAGCCGAGGTGGAAGAAAAGCCTTCAGAAATTCTGCCGAGAGAAGGCCCGTGTCTTCATCACACTCATGTTTCTCAAGCTGAGAGCCTCTGTGCACCTCAGGCGCTTAAAGAGGAGCTCTGTAGAGCGGCTCTTTTCTGGATGACTTAACCAATCCTAAATCCAGTCTGATCATTTCCTTCAAGACACTTTCAACTTCTTTCCTTCTCTTGAAATTTTTCTCTCGTGCTATGTGTACCTGTTTCAGAAGTTCTATTAATATCTTGTGGTGACTGTGAGCGAGGTGGACTGTCACAGTGAGAACTCTTGAAACTACCCCATCCAGATTCATGCTGGGCAACTAACAGTATTTTATCCAAAATGGAAACTGAGGCTGGAACACTGCTCCCACTCGCATCATTGCTGAAGTGCAATTCTACCCATCAGCCTTGAAGATTCTTTTGGGACCTTGCTCTGGGACATGGGACCAGAGGTTACTGGAACTGAGGTCCTGCACCCAGCTGAGACAGTGTCTTGGTGGTCGCTCAGCAGCAGGCAAAACACGGGCCTGCCGCCCTGCTAACCTGCATACTCAATGTTAAATTTACTACTGATCAGTTTGTGCTCATTTTGGTGAGGATCGTGTCTTGCGTATGGCGCGAGGGAATGCTAACAGCCACTAAGATCTCAAAGCTGTGTTTGCTACTGCCTCAAAGCCAGGCCCTCTCAGCTGGCATAGCAAAGAGCAAGAAGATATTTCAGAATATGGTACCCAAAATATATTTACAGTTCTGCAAGTATTCCTCTGCATAAGCCCCTATGTCTATATTAATGTAAACATGAGTTTTTAATGATGTCTCAACTTTATTCCATTCATTTGTGAATCTCTTTTGTGTCTTTCAATTGTTTTGTTACTTAATAAAAGTGAGAAAATTGAAATTTTTCCATGATCTGCTAGCTATTTATTTGTCTGCATAAAGAAAGAGTGGTTTCAGAATCGTTAACTTGTATGCATATTGGAAAGAATTTGAAAATAAAATATATGGAAGTAATTTTCAGCCTCAGTTTTTTTTAACTTACACTATGAATGTCCCTAATAATTAGTAATCAGTAGTATATTCTTAATCACAGAACACATGTCAATCTGTTACAAAGAAGTCAACACGTGTAAAATACATATGTGATGATATAAAACTAAAGAAGCAAAATACACATTACTTTCTTTGCTCAGCCTAAATAAGTATGGCTTGTGTTTGTGCACTTTTTGTCTACTCAAACACTTTGTGATGATAATTGAATCCCAGAAGGGAAAGAATTTGAATCTTGATCTATGCTATGGCTGACTGTACTCCGAAATTCTTGTGTTGTTGCAGAATTTTCTTTTCTTTTTTTATTTTAAAGGAAAAAAACAATGGTACAAAATTTCAAAATGAAATTGTAGGAGAGTAACAATAGTATATTGTATATTGCAATCTTCAAAATACTTGCTCTTATGACAAGATATAAGCATGAAAAATTGATCAGATAATATAGGTACAAACATTTATTTTCAGTGAAATAATAGAATTTAGTAGTATAATTATCTTAACTATTTTACTATATATATATTTTTATTCACTTTATTTTTCTTTTTGTATTTCTTCTTTTCTCTTTTCCATCCTTTTGCACAGTTTCTGCCATTTCAGTATATCCATTGTAAATTTTGGGTCTTAATTACTCTTTTTGCTTCTTACACTAGCAAGACAATAAGACATATACACACACAACTCTGATGTATTTCAGTTACAAGTACGGTCTCAAGTTGCAAAGATTTACCTATAAATTCTCCAGTTTATCTTCCTATATTGCTGAGAAGCACTCTATTATATTTTTTAAAAATCTGCATGCAGTAAACATCAGTGCACAGAAATTGGTGTGATATTACATTTTAAAAATTTCTGGGATGACATCCAGAAAGGGAATAGCTGGGTTAAATGGAACCTCCACTCTAATTTTTTTGAGGAATCTCCATGCTAATTTTCATAGTGGTTGCACCAATTTACATTCCCACCAACAGCAAAGAAGATTTTCTTCGTCCTCATAGCTCCAGTAGCATTTGTTATCAATTGATTTCTTGATGATAGCCATTCTTTCTGAGGTGAGACAGAATCTCAGTGTTGTTTTAATTTTTATCTCTTAAATGACCAATGATGTTGAATATTTCTTCATATATTTATGTGCTATTTGTATTTCTTCATCTGAGAAGTGTTTATTTATCTCAGCTGTCCTTTTTTGTACTGTGTCTTTGAGTTTGAGGGATCTGAGTTTTCTCAATTCTTTTATGTTCTAGATACAACTCCTTTGTCTGAGAGATAGTTACCTAAAATTTTTCCCACTCTGTGGGTTGTCTTTTTACTCTTGATGATTTCATTGATGTGCAAAAATTTTAGTATGATGAGATTTAAGTTATTGATTCTTTAAAGTGTTTCCTGTGCAGTTTGGGTTTTGTGTATGAAATCTCTGCCTACTCATATGTCTTCAAGATTTCTACCTACTTTCTCCTCCAGCTGAGTTAGTGTTTCTGCTTTAACATTTAGATATTAGATTCCTTTTGACTTTGATTTAGTGCATGAAGATAGATAAGGATCTAATTTTAGCCTTTGACATGTATACAGTCAGTTTTTCCAGAAACATTTATTAAAGAGACTACCTTTCTTTCAGTGAATATGTTTGGCCCCTTTGTCAAAGGTAAGGTGGCCAAATGTGTTTGAAGCTGCATATGCATCTTCTAACCTGTTACTCTGCTCCTCAAGTCCATTTATTTGCCAGTATCTTGCTGATTTTATCACAGTATTTTCATAATATAATTTCAAATCATGGATTGTGATGTCTTCTCCTGTCTTGCTTTCTTTGCCCAGGTTTGTCTCTGCTATTCTCAGTTATTCTTCTTCCAGATGAATTTTTAGGAGTGATATATATATATATATATATATATATATATATATATATATATATATGGCATGATCTGTGAGCTAGTATATGGTCTTTTTTGGAGAACATCTTATGTGGAGCTGAAAAAAATGTGTATTCTGATCATTTTTAGTGGGACACTCTGAAAACATCTACTAATTCCATATGTTAAGATGTTTAAGTCAGTCCTGATATTCCATTACTAATTTTTTGTCTAGTTGATCTACCTCTTTGTGACAATGGAGTATTGCAATCTCCCATTAAATTGTGTTATTGCTTATTTGATTTTTCATGTCTATTAATACTTACTTTTATAGTTGTGTGCTCCAATTTTAGGTGCATACATATTTTTGATTGTTACTTTTTTCTCTTAAAGTTCTCTCTAAACAATTATGTAGTGACTTTATTTATCACTTATGAACATTCTTGATTTAAAGTTCACAATGTCTCATATATTTGATTCTAAGCTTCATTTCTATTTGTACCTGAGAGATTACTTTCCCTATATCTTTTTCCACTTGTTTTTTTTCACTTCAGTTGCTATCATTTCAGAAAGTTTCAGTATTTGACTTCCAATTTCATCTGTCTCGTTGAATTTCAGGCATGTCCTTAGTGGGGTTGGCATCTGGGTTGCATTTTGCTTTTGAGTCTTGTCATTTTCTTTTTTATTTTGTTTTCTGTGTTGATGCTTGCTGATTTCTTGAGCGATATGGCTTTATCACTAGCAGTGAGACTTCCCTAGGAGAAAGCTGTTCTGGACGGATGTCCTCTAGACGTGGGTGGTTCTTCATAATATTCCAAGGACCTAACTCCTCAATTTGTAAAGGACTCAAAATTACTATTTGGCTCATCTTCTGGTCCTTTGGCACTGGGTTGTGGTGATGATTATGATTCGACACAATCATTGTTTTTCATACAGGGGAAAAAACTTTTTATAACACATATGGCATCCTGGCTAAAGAAGCACAGTTAGTAATAACAATAATTTCAAGGGCATCTTATCTGCTCACACACTTCAGCAACCATCAACCTGCTACGTGTGTCCACAAGAGTAAACTTTAAAGTTATGTACCAAAATCAACATATTCTGTGCTCTTGTATGCAGTGTATTTTCTCTCAGTAGAGTGACATTATCCTTTGCAAGTAGTGGAGGTGTACGCTGGGTAGAAGACATGCTAAAATGGTCAGACATAGAAGAATCAAGGCTGGAGGTCAAAGAATGATCACCCAAGTTTAGGGAAACTGCAGGGCGCAGTAGGGAAAGAATAAAATAGAATGTTAAGGAATATTAAGAAAAGGCAATGACAATGATCACTCACTCAAAATTTTAAATTCAAGAAGTAGGTAAAGGAAAAGAGGATTAATAGAAGAAAAGGATAAAGAAAGTTAAGAAACAGTGAGAAAAAGAAGGAAGGGAGAGAAAGAGGACAAAAAAGAAAAGAGAAAAAGAAAAAGGTGACCTGAGTAAATAGTAAATAGCCACAGAATACAAAACTAAATGAGATGACATACAGTCAGAAACAAAAGGGATAGCCAATCAGCCAAACAAGGGAGAATAAAGGTAGTAAAATACCTCTTGTGCTTATAGTTCAGTGATACTGTCTATGTTAGATTCCAGAAATGTGCAGGGTGTGGAGCTGACCTTGGTATCTGGCTGGAATTGGTCTTGTGTTAGTCCAGTTCTCCATAGTCCAACTGCTGGCCTCTTGCTAGTGTTTCAGATGCTTGCACACTGTGACTCTCACTGGTTGCCCGTTCTTTAAAGGCATGAGTGTACCTCTGCCCCCCGGGTCGGCTGCTGTCCTGCGTCTCGGAGTTGGTCTGCCTTCCAAAGGCTGTGTCCTTACACTCTTCTTACAGGCACCGCTCTCCAAGGCCCAGTGGAGGAAGTGCAGAATGCGGACTCGAACTCCTCACAGGCCTGGCTGTTCAGGCCACCAAAACAGAATTTTTCAATGTGTAGTTTTAAGTGGTAAGACTTAGCGTGAGGAAATAACCCAGTGGAGAATCATAGCCCAGCGAACGTGATGTTCTTGTCCAATTCAAAGCACCACAGAAGGGGCTGGGGATTTAGGTCAGTGGCATAAGCGCCTGCTTTGCAATTGCTCAGTCCTGAGTTCGATCCCTGGTACCAATAAAAACAAAACAACAAAAACTTCAAAGCACCACAGAAAGTAAAAAACAAAAAAACAAGAAAGGAAAGATTTTGAGAAGTGAAACATAGCAAGGGCTTTGCCTTGATATATGTGGAGTGGCTCCTTACAGAAGAGTGATTAGAAGCTACCTAAAGGTCTGTTTGTGTATTTACCTTAACCATACAAGGAGAATGTTTCAACAACACTGCCCTTTTTGGAAGAGAAAGACCATCATCAGATGTTGAATCTAACATGGCAGATGTTAGAACTTGAACTTTCTAGTCCACAATTATGAGAAAATAAATTTCTCTTCTTTACAGCTTAATCAATCTGTACTTTTTCTGCTATAGCAGCATACAAATACTACAAAACCGACTACCTCTTCCAAGGAATTCATGCAGTTTGAAATACTACAGATGTAATGAAACAGTTTGAAAGAACCAAGTTGGCTGGAGTAAAACAGCTAATAATTATATTCTTATGGATCTTACAACTGTTCACTAGGTTCACCTTACCTGAGAAACCAGCTAACTGATTACCAGCCTAATAGGTTTCACAGAATGATGATGAATTCAACATTTTCACTCAGAATACTCCCTGTATTTCCTTGTTTTGATTTTCCAAAGTATAGTATGAAATTCCTGTGTAAAATACAATGTTTTGCACCTTGCTCTGAGGAAGGAATTATATTTAATTATATTTAAGGAATTATATTTAAGGAATTATATATAAGGAAGTATATTTTTCTTGGAACCTGACTCACAGCAAGGCAAAAATAAAAAGAGAAAAAATAAATAAGCCAAAGATAGAAAAAGAAAGCTTAAAATTTTCCCACTTGAAATTAAATATGAACTTAACATGGGCTAAAAATCTAATTTCTTTTATTAGCTAAGTTTACTTTTCAGTAAGTGCAAAATACAAGCACTCCAGACTCTTAGGTTTAAATAAAAACAATATTTTGGTTTTCAATTCCACTAACATGTCTTATAATCATCAACATAACTCTTATAATAAGGCAGAACTTCTAATACGTTTTCTTGGTGTTTTTCCTGATTCACAACTTGTATCCTCAAAGTAAAGCATTTAAATAGAAAACTAATTAAAATACCACATTTCTGTGTGACCTCGGTAGAAAGGATGGCAATGCTTTGCTGTCTTTAAAAAAAAATAAGTTTAAGATTACATAATAAGAGAACTATAAATCAAGTTTGCAGAATTTGACCCCAAAAAAGTACCTCAGTAGTGATAAATGTATCTCTTTCTTAGTTTGGAAAAAAAATCAAACTGCAACTTAGAAGTGTCTTGCTTTATTTTTTTGTCTGGAATCACTATGGGACCTAAAATTGCTGTTTCCTTTTCATTGGAGTAGGAACTGTCAAGAGGAAATTTATGGATGCTTACTATGCTGTATAATTTATTAGAGGATTCTTGGAATTCAATGAATTTTACAGTTACTTGGCAAGTGTTGTTTGTTTGGCTTATCTTCATTTAATGTTATAATAGAAGATGTAAGTATTGAGGAAGAAGATAAATTAAAAGTGTATCATTTTGAGAGAAATAAAAAGAAGTAGGAAAAGAGGAAATTTGTGAGAGAATTGCAAGAAAGAGTACAATCACTTCAGATCCAAAAATTCAAAATCCAATTCAATTTTAAAGTCTAATAAAAATTATTTAGAATTTGGTACGAACTTAGATATTCTCAACTGGGGCAAAGGAAATTGTATCACTACTTCATCACTCCAATTATGGAATTCTTCAAAAGAAATTGATATATTGCACTAATATGTCACTATAAAACTTGATGGGATTAAGTATATTTCTAGTTATTAATATAATGCAGTAGTTAATTTAAATGTTAAATTAAGAACATGTTGTTTTTAGAAATTCAGATGATATTTCCAACATAAACTAAGAAGACAGGGTCATCTATTCATGGGATACATTGTAATGAACTTGGAATTTCATATAAGAATTTGAAATGAAAAAATTCTGTACAAATTTCAATGCAGTATGATTGAATACTTCTATTTGTAAGGTGCCAGTTCCTCTGGTTAAAACTTTGGTACATTCCTGTGAGGTAAAAGCCAGTTTGTTCTCTCTACTAAGAAGCTTTTAGGCAGGAGGAGGAAGCTCCTCTTTTCAGTTAGTTGACTTGTCCCTAAATGTAAAAGACAAAGGGACTGATCTGAATATCTTTAGCTTTTATAATTTTTCAATGACATCGAATATCAATTTAGTGCTTTTCATTGTGAATAGGAGTGGAGATAATGGATATCCTTGTCTTGTGCCTGATTTTAAGGTCAGTCTGGAGATTCCTCAAAAAGCTGGGTTTGGAAGTCCCATTTGACCCAGCTATTCCACTTCTAGGCATATTCCCAGAAGAACTGAAAACATCATACCACAGTGATATATGTGCACCCATGTTTATAGCAGCACAATTTGTAATAGTCAGATCCTGGAAACAACCTAAGCGCCCATCAACTGAGGAATGGATTAAAAAGTTGTCTCATTTTTATACAATGGAGTACAACTCAGCTATAAAGAATGATCACATTGAGATATCTATAAATAAATGGACACGACTTGAGACCATTCTCTTAAGTGAAATAAACCAAACTCACAAGTGTAAATACCTTATAGTCTCCCTAGTATGAGAGTTGATAAGAGTATATAAGATTTTATGGTAAGCATGAGTCCCCGTCTCATAGCTTTGAAGCCTTTCAACGTTTTCAATCATCAATTGGAATGATTTTATTCTGTTTTGTTTGACTATATCATGCATGATGATATGAACACTGTTTTGAAGAAAGCAAAACATTATGACAGCTATTGATGATTTAATATAGTCCTTCTTAAAAGTGCTACCATGCTTCTATTCTTCTACTACCATTGTTTCTATCTATCACATTGTGGCTTATTGGGATTTGAATATGTGTGATAATTTAAACAAAATTTTTCTACCAAAAATGAGATAGTACAGTACCCAGTGATAATTTTCTGTTATTTGGTTCAGAAAGCCCTGTAATTCTTTCACTCTTTAAATGGCTTTATACTATTTTGTTATGTTTGATATTATTGTATTTGAAACTATGCTCAACTATAGCAGAGAAAGAGATATTGTGATAGCTACTGTTAATGTCCAGTTGTCTTAATGTAAAGTACTGTGTTTCCTATGTTGTCCTGTTCTGATCTGCTCTGTACTGCCCTCTTTTGTTTTATTCTCTTTAAAATAAAAATTTAAAAAAAAACACTAAAGGCAAGGCACAATGCTTAATAATTTGAAAGTCACATGAATAGATGATATTGCAATATTATAGATTAACAAAGGGCAAAGTTTGAAATTGTTGTAGGTATTTTTACATTGCTATCCATGTAATACTAAATACTGTTTTTCTGTGTGTGACTGTAACAGAAAATGGACCCTCAGCCAGTATATTTCAGCAGCTAACTTTGTTACTTGCTCTGCTAATAGTTCCTTTTCCAGCTCTGATTGCTGGTGTCTCTTAGAAACAGCTGGTCACTGTGATGCATTGCTGCTTACTGCATTGCACATCATGTAAACCCATCTCCAGCTGACAAGCCATTCTGCCTCTGTACTTCCCGTGAATTATCCCATATAAACTGCAGACCACCAGTGATTGGGGCCTGATATTTTGGGAGTGATCCCAGTCAGTACCTGTCCATGTAAAATAAATCTTCCTGCAAATCCTGAGTTAAGTTTCTGTTTCTGTTTGCCATTGCGTGATGTGGGCATCTGCCAGGCTGTATGTATTTTTGTGTCTGGAGTCAGGTACTTTTCCTGACCCATTATCAGCAGTCCAGTGTGCACTCCACTGGGATCCTGAAGAGTCACACTATGTAGATTTCATTTTGTTTTGTTTTGTTTTTAAAAGAGCACTATGTAAAAACATGGTTGTACGTATGCTTTTAAAGTGCTAAATATGGGGCCAGTGGTTTAGCTCAGTGGCGTAAGTCCCTGCTTGGCAAACGTGAGGTCGTGAGTTCAATCCCAAGCACCAAAAATAATAATAATAATAGAATTAAAAAATAAAAGTGCTAAATTCCATTGTTTATAAATTATGTCTTTCAAAATCGTATCTTAAATATTTCATATTACCATGCCTGAATTATCCATGAATTTTGTTTAACTCTCTTCTTCTTTGATTTCGGTTCCAAAGAATTCAATCTGAATTCAAACTTTCACTCCTTTAAACTAGAATTTCATAATAACCCAAACTGTGGATCATATTATATAATATGATCTTCAATTGTAATATTTTATATAATTTTATTACTTCACATTATATCACTGTACCTAAAATAAATAGTATGGGTGCTTTATATGGGAGCCTCTTTATTAATTTAAAAATGAAAAAATATACTAATGACTGGATTATAAATACAGTAACAGTATTTTTATTTTTTTGATTTTTTAAATTTCCCATTTTTTCAAGTGTGTATCTATTAATCTATAATACCCAGAAATATTTTTATTAAATTTTATTTAAAATATAAAATTCTGATAATATAAATTATTAATAGTTATATAAAATAGGACTGTTTTTAAAAATTTTTCTCATGTAGATATCTACATGTTTCTTAATGTCTCTGTGCACAAGCTACATTCCAGACTACATGTTCACTTCCTTGCCTACTTCAAAAACCTGAGCCACAGAGTATGACTAAATGGTTCTTGCAAGCTTCAAATATACTTTATAAGTTGCCTTTCTAAATAAATGTGAACTTTCATGGTTTATGTCAGTGGCCCCCAAGCCTCATGCCTTTGCATTATGCATTTGTGATTGGTTCATTTTCTAGTGCTTGGATTGGGGGTGTGAGTGCTACACCGGCCTAGGGGTGGAGTCAGGATGTGATTTAATGGCAGGAAGAAGGCATGTCTCTCTCTCTTGCCGGTTCCCGCTTGCTGTTTGCAGCCGCCATGAACTGTGTCCCCACCATGCCCCTGCCTTGGAGCCAACTGAGTATGGACTGAAACCTCCAAAAACTGTAAGAAATAAACCTTTCCTTTCCCAACTTTGGGCATCGGGTATTTTGTCTCAGTGATGAGTAATAGGTAACTAAGACATGAACTTCAAGCTTTATAAAAGTATTGATTTAGACAAGAGAAACATATCAAATTAAATATAATGTAATGATTAAGCCATATGTTATCTACTTTTCAAAGTGGGTATATATTATGTTATTGTTAATATTTTGGCAAAATTGCAATTGGATGGAGAGAGGGTTTTTTTTTTTTTGTCTTTTCTTAAAGCAAAGAAAAATGTAGCCTTACTTAGGAATAATAA
This sequence comes from Dolichotis patagonum, assembly GCA_004027295.1. Lineage (NCBI taxonomy): Eukaryota > Metazoa > Chordata > Mammalia > Rodentia > Caviidae > Dolichotis > Dolichotis patagonum. The sequence continues at coordinate 30,221 of PVJX010007219.1, read as the reverse complement.
CATATGTTTTAGTGACTATTTCTTAACCAGAAAATAATGTTCCACCCAATTAATGACCAATTTTTACATTCTTATACTCAGGGTCCAGTTCTTTTTTAATTTCAACTACAGTACACATCTGACTTTGGTGACCGTTAATCCGTGCTGTCACAATCAAGGCCACGTATGAACAGAAAGAAATCACGTTGCCACCAGGAGCTTTTGTTAGGGTTTTATTCTCTCCTCTTATTTGTTATGAAAAGACACATACAGGGCATTCTGGTTTTACAAAAAACATGTTGTAGATAAACACTTATTCCTACTTAGACATTATCAGCTTTTCACAGAAATGAATTCTTGACGCTGTGTTTTGTAGGTAATTAGCCAACTCAGTAATCTGCAGAAGCAGAAAATAAATGAGTACCTTGGGGTGAGTGGCCAACATTTCAAACACTAAGCATTTCTCTTTTAAAATGCACAGTTTATATTTAATGCAGGAATTAAAATTAGCCACTGCCAATATTATCTGGGAAGAAAGACAAACATTCATTAAAAATCAGAGAAATGTAATCCTTATATAAAAGTTTACAGTCCGTATCACAAATGTATAGTTTTAATGGCATATAAATGAGTAATTGTTGCAAATGATACTTACAAATCATTTCAATATTAACCAATAAAAGAAAATTCCTACATTATACTTTTTATTATACTTACATGACGATGCTTATTATTTGTGGAGGCAGAATTCAGGCATTTTTCAACATTGATGAGCATAGACTCCATCCTGAGTTACTCGAGAGAACACAACATGAATCAAAGGCTGTAACACAGAGCCCAGCATAGAAATTGTTTAAGGTGAATAATCATAAAGCAACCTGTTACAGAGACTAGTGAAGTCACACTATGTAAAAAAAGCCTTGGAGACTGGTATCAGAAATCTATAAAGAGGAACATTTCAAAAATGAGATTTTATTATAAAAATTCTTAATAAATTATATAAAAATTAAATGTGATTTTGCACATCAACATAACAGTTAAGTTTATTTTATATATGGTATTGACAGAGAAAAGGAAAGTGGAGTTTGTTTCTTTCCCATTAAATGAGGCATAATCAAAATAAGTAGGTGTGATTTAGGAAAAACACTGCCAAGAAACACATTTATTATGGAGGAAGTTTCTGTCGCTTTTTGCTGCTAAAAATGAGAGACAGTGTACCATACAGCCTCAAAACTGAAAGCTCTTTGTAAATATTGTAAATATTTTTGGACTAATGTTTACATCAGCACATGTAGCTGTAGGAGACAGATTTCCAAGTAATTTCCAGAGAAGAAAAGATGACAGGGAGAGGCTGATTTTAGAATATTTTAAAAAGGAATACAGTAGACTGATGGAAAAGTTGAAGGAAAGGGGAAAAATTTTAGAGTAAAACTGAATTAAATTTACAGTGAGGACTATAAAAAGTTATGGAATTCCAAGTCTGGTAACTTAGAAAAGAGAGTACACATCTGCCATCTGAGGTGGCCCTTTTTTGATAAGCAAAGGGCTTTGTAGAACAAAGTGAGGCCAAGTCCAAGGAAAAATTTGCTTTCTTAGTTTGCTTTCATAGAAGTGATTTATAATCTTTCTTTGAGGGCAAGTAGCCTGAGAAAAGGAAACTTACAGACTTGCTGGATAAACAGTTTCATTACCCACTAAGCCCCACTCCCTTGTCTTCCCTCTGGGAGTCCCACTAGGAAGGTTCACACATCTGATGGCTAATATAGGTTATATTTGGACTGATAATGAAAAATCAATTATTGAACACATTCTGACTTCTGGTTCATTTTGTGCAAAGATCTTCACAGGGAGCTTGCATTGCAGGCTGTGAGTGCCAGTACTTGGGCTTAAAAACACTCAATAAATAAAAGGAAATAAAACATATTCTCTCAGTTTAGAGGTATTGCTACCAAAAAATGAGTTATGCTATAAGTGAAAAGATACTTATCAGGAAAGGGATATTAAGTTTAACATGGGTAAAATCTTTGACCAAATAAACTAACGTTTAGTAACCACATTTTATGACATTATTGCTATCTTTCACTTTTAAAATATTTGTAGAGTTAAGCAGAAAAAGAAGGCTCTAAGGAAGAAATTTAACCCTGTGCTATACAGGGTCATAGCAATACAAGCAGGGTTCTTGTGTGCATGCATGAACTTTTCATGCCATTGAATACTTCCTTAGAGATTCTCAAGGGAAGGACCCTTTGTGTACCTGTATGAACGTGCAGAGACACTCAACCAAATGGAGTGGGAGAGGTGGTACCAAGCCTGTGCTCTGCTCTGCAAGTCAGAATTTCCACATCATTTTCCTCTGCACAAAGTATTGTTAGCTCAATAGGCTCTCCACTTGAAGAGCTGCATCTATTCAGAAGGAAAAACACTTTTTTCTAATTTATAGAAAAATGACTTATGAAATAAACCAGATTTGAGTAAAGGTAATGAGATTTGTCTTATATCATATATATATATATATATATATATATATATATATTATCTATCTAATATATATGATATCATATATCATATATATTCATACATATATCATATATATTTTCATATATATATTATATATGATGTATATATATGATATATATCATATATCTGTATGATATATGACAAATATACACACTGAGTGACATCTTCATTCATTGTTTCATTAATTTATTTAGAGACATTTTACCAAAGCATTAAGTTGCCAGGGTTGTATTCAAACATGAGATCCTCCTGCCTCAGCTTCCTAGATTTCTGAGGTCACAGGCACATGCCACCGTGCCTTGCTAAACAGTCTCATTCTTTATACTTAATTTAACAGGTAACACTGATCAAATATATTGTATTACTACATTAAGTTAAATATTAAATATATATTTAAGTCAAATACATAGTATTAAATGTATGAAATAATAATAAACAATAGGCAAAAGAATGAAGGACAAAACAAACAGGGGCACTAAAAAATGACTGCAAAATATCAGGTATATGAATATATAAGAAGAGAAGAATAATGTTTTTAAAATTACTGACAATAATGTATACATTTAGGAAATAAAATCATGCACCATAAATATATAACGTTTGTATTTGTAAATTTTCAAAATGTTTTTATCAATTAAAAGGAGTCCTAAAATTCATAACGTGGCCAAGAAAGGAAAGACAGCTTTTAACACCTCCACCTGACACTAAGCAGGAAGTTCTTATTGATAAAATATATTCACTCTCATCTCTTTTCTTTCAAATTTATCAAAAATATGCTCTTAGAACCCAAGCCTTTCATGTTGGAGGTAGTCGAGGAAGGTGTTTTTTATTCTGCACTCCTTTAAGGGAATTTCCAAGTTGCTGCTGTGAATTTGGAATTGTAAGGATCTTGATCTCCGAGTTGTGTGGTAGAGACGGATTATAATCCTTCCCAGAATAAGCAAGCTGATCTGCTAGCCAGACCAGGAATTTCCTAAATCTCATGTGCATGCTGAACTGAAATGCAAGTGTAATGCTGTTTTATGAAAACAGAATTGTCTTCAAAAAGTTTTCAAAAATGCAATATCATGCTCCTAAAGTATATATTAAATATTATAAAATTATATTCATTTCATTACCCTCTCAGAGATTAGTATCTGGATGTAAAAAATTTACTTCAAAAATTATGCTGATATCAGTTATAATGAGAAGCAAATAGTTGTATTTGCAATGTAAAATGATGGATATTATCTTGAATATGCTGTTAGATGTTTGGAGAAACCACTTTCTCATGTGTTATTCCAACTGATGAAGTAATTTTTATACTAATTCAATATAACATTTTATTTCATTGATAATATAATTATGGAAAATTTTGAAAAAGAAGTATTTCATGTGCCTACTTGTGTAACAACTTTTTAAATGTTGAAAGAAAAGTCTTTCATGTAAATCTATACTGTAATTATGAGACTTAGTACTGAAATTTACCCATGTCTCACTCTCTCCACAAATATATTTTTACTCAAAACTTTTAGCAACTTTTGTAAGATTTATTGCACTATTCTTTTAAATTAGAATTTTCATATGCATTACTCTGTGGTTACTTTACTCCTCATCGGTTTATCTGAAGAAGTTGATTACATGCTGGTAATTTCTTTCACTTATGATTTAATCACAACAGATTTTCAGCAAATCAAGAGACAAACACTCTGCTAATAAATATAGCATAAAACATAAAGCTTAGTTTTTACAAGTACATTTATTTTTCAGTATGCTGTTAGCGTTATGTATCAATTTATTATTTCTACACTTTGGAGATAATTTGTGAAATTTTGCTTATATTGTATGAAACTATCAAATACTCATGCTAAGGGTACATGAATATTCCATATGGCTTCCTATTAGATTTGTTTTGTTGTACTGAGAGATTGAAGCCATAACAAATTATCGTGCTGAATAAATAATAAAAAAGGCATCAGCCATCATCATAACATCATCAAAAATTGCACATTGAATCCATAGATATGTGGTGTCCTGCTAGCTTTTCATAGGCCAAATTATATAGCCTAGTGGCTGGCACTCTACAAGCTATGATCATTGACAGACACATGCCCTAATAACACTCCAACACAAAAAGGGAAACCAGCTTTTACAACACACATAAATATCAATAAAAATTACCAGGGAGGAACAATTTCAGTAGACAAAAAAATACATTATTCCAAAATTAAAAGATGAGAATTTGAAAGCTAATGCCATGCCATCTGTAAGAATTCGTGAACTACTTTTATGAATTCTTTAGTTGCTTTTCCTGGCTGCTTTAGGATGTAGAAGGCAAAAATAATCTCATTTTATAAAGGATATACACTGCTGTACATTTTGTTTCTATTCAGCTAAAAAGCTGTCTGATTATCAAATAAAACATAAACCTCAACAAGGCTTTCAAAAATTAATCTTCTTTTTCCGCATTTATCTCCTGCAATTGAAAGAACAAAAGCTGTGCTCACACACTTGCATAAAGAACAGCGGCCTTATTTGACTTGTCAGGGACTCTGAAAGAAATGGAGCACTTAAAATGAACACCTCTTTAAATCCTAAGGTATCTTAAAAAGTGCAGGCTTTCATTGATGAATGCATTTTCAAATCAGAAAATGTGTTTAGAACTCATGAAAATGTCCAGAGATGTTACCTAAGAACACAATTTACATATCATATGTGTATATTTGCAATTTTTAAGGTTTAGTGAGGTAAATTGACATAAAAGGGACATGAACAATCATATGTAATAATTATTTCCATTATTTTGTTCAGAGATAAAGGTAATGTGTGCATCAGAATTCATTTTAGTTCGTACACTGATGAAACGACAAGACAGTGAATTTCCTATTCTGCTACCTGATACTTGACAGAGTTTTTGATTTTCAGAATGAAGTACTATAATTTGTTGGAAGTGAAACAGTTAATATTCTTGATTTTTCACATTATTTCTCAAACCTATTTATTTAATAATGATAGTAACAATCAAGTTCTTTAAAATTAAAAAATCAGTATAAAAATAGAAATATTCTGTATACCCATACATTATTTAATATAAGTCAATTATGTTAAAATAATTCCTAATCAAAATTTGCCAGCTTTACAATAATTAGTAGAATAGAAACACTATAACTTATGTTATTTAAATAAAATTCACATTAATGAAAGCAACATTTCAGAGTGAAAGTTAGGTAGTATGCAAATTCATGTGTTGGAAAAAATATTTCCAATTGGAACTTAAAGTAAATGGCCTTCTGTTCAAGAAAAATAATAAAGAACTCTGCATAGGCTAATTCTCATGTAAAATAAGGACAAGAGGAAAACACAGGAATAGCAAACAGTAAAACAAATTTCAGTGGTACCTAGAAAATAGAGAGAAAAGATAACTACAGGTTTTATGGAAGTAAGATAATATGTTGGAACAAAATAAACTCCCTGAAGACCTCTATCAATGAAGACTTTGTAGATAAAGTGGACTTTGACATGGTATTATGCATAGATAAGAGTTTTTTCCCCTTTAAACCGACATCCATTCTAAGGAAGTGACACAAATTGAGAATAGTTTGGTATACATGCAGCACAAGTCTTACTGGGGTATATAAGTAGAATGAAAATGAGCCAAAAGAGGTCAGACAAGAATATAAAACACACCCTTGGACCAAAGTTCTTAAATAACTAAAATGAAGCAATTTGGAACTCATGTAATCCTTTCATTCATAGTGACTTTTAATGTACTGTAAAATCTAAAACATTCATAGTTCTTATTAATATGAGTCTACATTTTCCATTCATTCCTTTCAAATAATTTTTAGTTTATAGAATATTGACAAATTAAAATGCTACATATTGATGGATTGCAAGTGATTGTGTATATATATGTATATATGCATATATGTATGTGTATATACATATATACATAAATATATACATATACTCGAATATATACATATACATATGCATATACATATATATGCATATACATACATATACACATATGTATATATACACATATGTATATATACATATATACATATATATTTGCATGCAAATATGTATAAACATATATGTAAATATACATACATGTTTACATGCAATGTGGAATAACTTCAAATACTATTTATTATTCCTATTAAAGTAAAACAAAAGTATGCTTAATCATTCCAGGCATTATTAAATGCAAACTTCATTACTAAATTCTGGTTCTCAGCAGAAGAAATTTAAAAAAAATTTTTTTTAAAAACCTGAACTTGTTAAAATATTGTTGTTACATTAGAGGATAATTTGAACATAATGCAAATTTTGGGTTTGCTTATACAAGATTAGGTGAAATCAGAAAAGCTTAGTCCATTGAGAAAAACTTCTAAGTGCAAAAAAAATAGGTGCACATACATACCATGTCAGCATGCCACTGTCTATTTTGTAAACTTGTCCCCCTACCCTTTCATTACAACTCTTCACTATGGTGAAATGTGTAACAAGATATGAAATACACTCTGCCTTAAATGCACCATCTATAAAAAGGAAACTGCTTAGAACTGGCTCACTCATTTAACTCTGAATTAGACAAACAGCCTATTATTCTAAAATTTAATAACAAAAACTTCCAGTATACCTTTTTTTACAAACTGTAGGTTTAAAAAACATAGATCATACATTGAATAATATTCATTATTCAAATGTTAGAAATAACAGATTTATGCCGTTAGTTACTATGTTTAAAAGATCTATATTAAATGATAGATAGATATTATTTATTTTTATATAAAAATACATATTTTTATCACATGTTTAAATTTTAGATGTATAGAGGGAATATTTGTTATTTATAATCTTAAATAGTTTTAAATTATTTTTAAGGAAATAGAACTATCCCATGCTGAATAAATCATTGTCCATATTTATTTTACAGGCAAAGAACTGTAGCCCTCTTTTATTTGGAGCAGCTTTATTTCATATGAATATTGTGTATGAGGCAGGGTACTACAAAGCATATTCCAATACCATTGGCACATTATAATGTCAAATCTATTAGAGATTTTATAACTCTATTACTTTAAAGCATCTCCCAAGGTATTAAACTTTTAAGTACCTTATTTGATCTGCATATTTTTGTAAATAATATCTATTGTATATTAAAGATTCTTCTTCAATGTAGAGATTATCTTGACCAGACGCAAGACATAAAAACATTAGTAGTCAAATGACAAAAATGGAGACATGCTCTCAAATCAGTTACTTCACTGACATGTGCTACTAGAATGGTTGATAAATGCTGTCAACCTGAGTTTAGAAGCTTTACCAAGTAACTCATCAGTTCTACATCCTAGGGCATAGAGGACTTGCCCAATGGCCGCTATTTACACTCCAGGGTTTTGTAATAAGAGATTCATTGTCAGTTTCAAAAGTTCACAGTTTAATGAAGTGACTCAGCAGAATGCCAGATTTCTCAATTTGTATATATCCTCAGATGGTGCAAAAGGAGGTCACAGAGACAATGTGAGTGTAAAGGACCCACCCTAGGGTGGGTGGCTTACACACAATATAAGGAAGGAAAAGAAGCTTGCTCTCTGCCCATCCCTATTTTTTCTCTTGTTGCTTTTGCTGTCTACTGTCACCATGAACTGTTGTCCCTCTGTCTTGTGACCCTGCTTTGGAGCCAGCTGACTACAACCTGAAACCTCCACAAACTCTGAGCTAAATAAAACTGTTATTCCTTAACTTGGGGCACCAGGTATTTTGTCTCAGAGAAAAGTAACTAAGATAACTACCGCACAGATACTTAAGGAATATGTAGAAGTGGCATTGTGCCCAACCTGCAATAATCACTTAGAATGTCATAGAGAAATGCCTTCTAAATTGTGATTTAAGAGAACCAGATTTAAAAAAGGAACATTCAGACAAGTAACTATAGGTACTAAAACCAAAGGTAAGAAATATTTTTATGTTATTTAGAATTATAAATACCCTAATTTATGCATTATTTTAAAACATATTTTACATTTTAGTATTTGAAAAAGTTAAAATGTTTTCTCACTAAAAAGAATATCAAGTTTTATTTCTTCATTATTTTATATTTACAATGGTACAAAATGGCCAATGAAAGCTCACAAACACAAGAGTTTTATTAATTTCATAATTTAATCTGTCTTGGTTACTTTTCTCTAATTGTTGGAAAAAAATATCCAACACCCAAAATTAAGGGAATAAAAGTTTACTTAGCTCACTGTTTGTGGAGGTTTTCAATCCATAACCAACTGGCTTCAAGGCAGGGTGGCAAGGCCTTGGGCAACACTTCAAGGCAGCAACCAGAGCAGAAGGGAGAGAAGAGCAAGACTCTTTTGCTCCCGTATAGTGTGTACAGGTCACCCCCGCTCCCAGGGCGGGTGTAGCGCTAACAGAATCTCTGTGCCCTCCTCTTGCACAGGATGAGGATATTTACAAAGTAAGAATCCTAGCTCTCGGCCGAGTCTTTTGGCTAAACTTCTAAACTTCTCAAGCTGACACAATGCATCAACCATAGCAATATCTAAAATAAAATTAGCTCTCACAATATTTCTTGACCACTTGAGATCCAAAATCTGTAAAAAGTAACTCAAACTAGAATCAGTCCTTGTACTTAACATGAATGTGGGACATCATTTATTGATATCCTGAAACTCTTTCTGGCTGCTGCATACCTAAATATCAAAACTATGGCTTGTGCGCAAGGAAGCAGTTTATGTCTTTTTTGTGTAGGCTATTTCTGTTTATAAAGAATATTAAAATTATTATAATTTTGTTTTATACTTTACTACAGTTTATAAAATAGACATTTTGTCTTTTTCTTTGTGTACGAATGGAAAAAGTCTATGTCTCTTCTACAAACTGGGGTAAATGTTTTGAAAGATCTCATTTAAATAAAGGCTTTAAAGCACATGGAAAATGCATTTGGGTCATTCATGTGGCTGCTCAAAAGTAGAGGTCATTTTCCTGAGGTTCTAAAATGCAATTTATAAGCAAAGAAAATTGAATTTTGTAATATGAGTTCCAACTCAAAAGAAATGGGCAAAATTTTCTAATAATCTGCTATTGATCTATTTTTAAGTTATTTCTTACAAAGACCACTTTATGCAGCATTTTCCAAGATTTATTATATTGGTCATTTGCATATTTATCTGAAGGAAATTGTTATATAGAGACAATCCTGGGAGACTGTTTCCACTTATTCTACATGAAAAGAAAATTAAGATTATTCTCTGAAGGAGAAATATAAAGATAATAAAAATAATTCTAAGATTATTGATTTCTGAGGAAGAACCATAAAGATAAATTTTAATTCAGCTGAACAGATTTGTAAAATATTAAAGGTGCAAAAAACTATAAACTTCTGTCACCCAAATAATCACATTTGGTGCTATGATTCATCTGCATTTGTTTAAACACAAATCGAAAGATTTGTGAACAGTAGATGGTATTTGTTAATTCTGTACTTGGTCCATATTGTGACCAAAATTTCTCTTTGAAAAGAACATCTCCAGTTTGACAAACATTTTACTCCACTTTTTAAGCGTGTTATTAGGAATACACTTCACACAGAGAACAAGTTCTCTAGCTCATTGAATTATGTATTAAGCAGAACATTGGCATTGGTGAACGCAATGACAAATAAGCCAAGCCTGGTTTACACTGCTAAAGTCGTGATTTTACTGGCATGCATAGTGCGTGTGCTGTTTTGAACTGGGTACCAGGGATGCCCTAAAGCAGAATAGTTTGCATTTCAGATATTAGCTGTTTCTTTAGTTATAAAATGGCATCTGTGCTGTAATGGAATTTGTAATGAATTTATATTCTAAACACCTAGATCTCGGGGGGAGGATGCTGCAATTTACTCATTGTAAGGCATTAAGGAAATCATGTTATTTTTTGATTCCATCTCCATTTGTATAAAATGGTTATACTAATATAATATTAATACCTATATACAAAAAGACTGCTGAAATAATTCAGTGACAAATTCTAAGAAAGCAAGCAGGAGAAACAAAACGCTATCTGTGGTTATCTCACACTGTTTTCCTGCTTTTCCTCTGCAGCACAGTGGTTCCCTTACTGTTCCCTGAATTTCCCAGGCTGAATAGAGGAGGGATTTGGCACTTGTTTTTCTTTCCGACTAAATGAAAGCTCTTCCTCCGGGTCTGTACAACAATGTCATTTTCTCAGTGTTGCTGTTCTGATTTTTACATCTTGGTCACATGGATATTGCACCATACTTCACCCCTACACCCCTGCTATTCATCAGCACACTGACTGGTTTGTTATTCTTCTTCCCTTCTTCACGTAACTTTATTCATAATTGCCAAAGATTGAGAACAACTAAAGCACCATCTGTCCATGGAGAGATAAATAAATTCTGGTAACCCCATGAAATGCAGTACTATTTAGTCTTATGAAATGATCCAGTTCACCATGAAACAACACGGGTGAAACTTAAATGTATGCTAGTAACTGAAAGAAGTCAGTCTGGATAGGCTATGCATTACATAGCATTCCAGGAATATGACATTTTGTAAACAGTAAAACTATGGAAAAAGCCAGTAACTGTGGTAGGGGTTAGGAATGACAAAGATAGTAAAGAAGAGAATTTTAGGGCATTAAAACACCAATACAAGATATTGCAATTATGGATATGTATCAATTCACATAGCTCAAAAATTTTAGAATAGACAACACTGACTTAGGAACTATGGAATTTGGGTGATGCTGAGTGACTCTTGGTCAATAGATAGAGTGCATTTCTTTCAAGTAGGCTGTGTGTTTGAGGGTGTAAGAATTCTGTGTATCCTCTACTCAAATTTCTTGTGAACTAAAACTACTCTGTAACTTAAAGCCTTTTTAAAATTATCTATTCCTCATTGTAAGTGCTTGTTTCAGAGAGAGGTCAAGAGGGAAATATGGCTTAGCAACAGTTTTTCCAGTGTTCAATTTTCAAAGAAAGTTTTATAGTTCATGTAGACCTCATGACCTCATTAATTCCAGTTTGCTCATTTCAAATGCATGATATTTAACCTAAACTGGAGAATAATTTTGCAGTTTTACCTGCCACTCCCTAAAGTCAGAGTTTACTAATAGGGGAAAATCTTGAGTAGGGAATGCATATTATGTTTAAAATGTTCTTCTGTCTTTAATTACTTTAAGCCCTCAGTTGAGTAATTTATACATGAATAGCTGAAATGATAGAATGCAAAGATTTTACCTATACAAAAAAGTCAATCCTTAGTTTCTTTAATAATTTTGTTTAAGTTGCAAGCATTTGGCTTGTAAATTTATACTTGAGTGGTTGACTTATCTCTAAAATTAACTAAATACTTAAACATTTCTGATTCTTTTGCAATTTTTTAGAAATATTTTGATATTAACATTTGATAGGAAGTAGCTGTGTTTTATTATGAGTAGATTACCCCTGAATTTTATTGCTAATTAGTTTCAAGTACTATATATTGCTGTACTAATATGAAAAAAAATAATAAGTCAGATTTTCAGATTTTTGAATACTATAAAATATTTATTTTTTCCATAAAATGAAGCAAAGAGGAAAAAGAGGCAGAAACATTCTTTTTAAAAAATAGAGCAAGTCTAAACACAATACAAATAATTTATCATATATGATCTTTTTGAGTGGATTTTATGCATGAAATATTATAAAATATAAGTTGAACACATTTGAAACTGGGATATCTTTAAATTTACACATTCCTTGAATAAGCAATGATGTTCTTGATTTTTCAAGGATTTTTATAATCCATATATTAGGAAACTTTTTACTCTGTAAAATTTTGGTTCAATAGTATTTTTTGGACCAAACAAATTTTTCCTCCTCAGTCAGCTTTCAAAGATATATTAATGAAATGTATTTTAAATAGTTTAAAAGAATATAAATTTTATATATACTTATAGGGTAATGTGATATTTTAATACATGTACACACTACATAGTGTTTCAATCCAGTTTAAACCATCTGTCTCTTCAAATATTTGTAATTTATTTATAGTAAAAATTTTCAATTTATTTCTTCAAGCATTTTGAAATGCATGCTACATCGTTATCTATAATCATATTACTGTATAACACATGCACACTAGCCTTAAAGTCCATTCACTGAATTTAAATATTTATCACAATAACATGTCTTCAAACTTTTCAGCTACCTTTTCTGGAAAACTGTGTAATATTTTTGGATCAAAATTAGTCAACTAGTAATTCTCTAAATTTATTTTAATAATCCACCCTTAAATTAGAAAATATTTTTTTAATTTTTTTGTATGTCAACTCATCTATCTGTGATATGTAACAGTTTAGATTTGTTTATTATGCACTATATTTTATCCCCAAATTTTCTTTCATCGGTTCTAATTTCATTTTCCTATACAAACTGCATTTTAGCCAAGTATTATAATGCAAGATCACATAAGAGTTTGGACATTTTCATTCACGTATAGTATAAAAAGGAAGCCATACTAGCTAAGTCTAACAAATAAATAAGTATTTGTTTAGAAAATATTTGTCAGTATGATTGTTGTTATGTGATTACATACACAATTTATAGTACAGGAGGCCATGTAGCATGTCTCTTGATGACTCATGATTCAGTGACTGATCAGTAAAAATTCTAATCCTAATATTCCATAGGCTAGTTGCAAACATATTTTAGACGTCTTTAGAATATTGTGAAATCTTGTGATATGTGTAAGTACTCAACAAACCATCTGACAGTTTATGAAGAAATTGCTAGTTGAAACTCTAGTAAATAAATAAAAATGGCTAAGCAGGGATATTCACACCAAATTTCTCTAAGATTTTCAAACATCTGAAGTGAAATTTGTCCAAAACTTATTTACAGACTATATTCTATATTACTGACTTTCTTAAACCTTGGGAATGAATCATGATGACATAAAAAACTTAAAAGCAAAAATGTTATTAAAACATGAAATATGTTTGACAGTAGTCCTATTTAAAATTTAAGTATTCATAACAGAATATTTGGCTGTTTTCAGGGAGTTCAGATCATAGTGTACTAACTTCAAGGGGAGCATCATTGTGGAAGGCTGTGACAGAGCAAAGATATTTAGTTCATGGTGGCCAGGAATGGAATGAGGGGGATCCAGAGAGGAAGGAGTAAGACACCAGACATCCAACTCTTGACCCACAGGGACATATCCCGACATGTGTTCCACCAACCTTCTGGGTGAATCTGAAAGCCAACTAAATTGATACTCCATCTAAATGGATTCAAATAAACCAATACTCTATGACAAATGTATACAAACAATATTTAATATGAGACTCTTAAAAGTCTATTTAAGCAAATGGACTCTCAAGACACAACCAAATAACTGTACAGTCACAAGAATATCGAAAACAACTAACTTATGTACAGACATAAAGTGTGTAAGCTAAAGTTTTAATCAGTGTGTGCATCTTCAGAGTCCAAGAAAATTTTAACTTCTAGAAATTTTCAATCAGTTGAGAGTACCAAATATACAGTATTTTAATGAACTTAAACATTCTTAAGCTTTATTCATATAAATATTTTCATCTTTCAATATTGCTCTTGATAATATTCCACGTTGCCATACATCTAGCCCTCATCCAACAGTGTGAAAATTATGAAGATTCTCTTCCTCATTTGCAGTAGAAAAATAAATATGTGATCGTCCTTAGAATAGAACTCATAAAATACTTGCTGGCAAAATAAAAACAAATAGTAGACATATAACTTCATTTTCGACAAACAATAGAAATCCACATGTTTGTTCCATGTTGTCAGCAAATTCTGGCACTCAGGTGAATGATAAATAAGTATGGCTTGGCAAACTCTCTGTGAATGTTAGACATGTGTGTGTGTGTGTGCATGTGTGTAAAATATCATAAGTTTTTGCTTGTTTAGGTGGTAGTGTTCTTCAAATTTAGTAGCAGATATGCGCTGAGACCTGAATGAGGACTATGCATATGCATTTTTGTTGTCTAAACAGAACCTCATTTCATTATTATATGGTATTTAAGGGTCAAGCATGGGAACTGTGAGATGAAGCTAATTATTTTAAGTTCTCTGCTAACTCTAAGGTAGAATTTCTACCGTGATCCCTGTCATGATTCTTCTAGGCAGCATCTTTCACTACTGATCTATGCATTTAGGGCCTTCTGCCACATTCTTTCATTGTGGTCTTACCAAAGAGCAGTGCAGCTATTGCCCTTCCTGTTCTTCTCTTCACTGTTCTGACTTAGAGAAAAACAACTCTTTCTGTGCGCAATTCTAGAATTTTAATAGAAAAAATCATGTTTTAGAATTATTGAGTGCATGTATTGAATCCAGCAATGTGTCTATCTCTCTCAGTGCAAATGTATGTAAGCAGTCTCTTCTAACCTTTGCTAGATCACACAATTTCTGCCCAGATTTCCCATAATAACAGGAAAATGCATCATGTTGATGCCTTATATGATTCAGTAAGCATTTAGAGATCATCAAAACAAAAAAAAAGAAATTCTCTAGTTCTTTTTCCTCAGGGATTCTTCCTAATAATCTATATTTGTAAAAATGTACATATTTCTCAAAGTGTCTTTTCTTATTTTTCAGCAAATGTGACTGATTTTTAGCCATTTTTAAGATATAAGGGTGTCTACAAAAATTTGACAAATTTAAGAAAATGAAGTATTAAAACTTTGATATTGAAGATGATGGTGCTGCTTAATGCATGTATTGATGCTGATTGCTCATTAACAGTAATCCAGAAATTGATAATAAGCACTAAAGAATTCCCTATATTTACTCAGGTTGTTTTTAAAAAGTAATGCATTGTCTCGAGGGTTGAGTTAATTTCTCAAAAGCACAGGGACAGCTAACATCACTAGAAAACATCACCATGGGTGGGAAACACTCCACAAGAAGGTTTTATGTTAAATGAGTTGTGATGTTCAAATAAAGGTTCTGATTTAATTTTGTTCTTTCTATCCTTAAAATATAAAAACACAATACTTGTGTTGATTACCTGCTTTTTGTAGTAATTGCAAGACAATTTCCTTTGAACAGTGTCTGTCTCTTAATCACAAGTAACAGCAGGTACTGAGCAATTGATATGCCACACAACTGACTCTGCACAACGACCACAAAAAAGAGCTACATTAAGGAAAATACTGAAGAGTTCTAAATGCAATGATGCTGGGTATTTTTTTTCCACTTGATTTAACAAGTATGGGAAACTTAATGGAAATGCATTCTGAATTCATATCCTCCCATGAGAATAGGATATTTTTGTTGTTGATTTATTCTTGTTATTAATTATCATTTTTGAAACTTATATTTCAAATGCAGAACAAAAAACTGAATTGGAAGCTTTACCACTTTTGTAGTTTATACAACATCTAAGGGTTAAATCCCTCTTAAGAAGTTACAACCAAAAGAAAGTGGGCTGGAATTAATGTATTTTAAAAAATGATAAAGTAAAAAAGAACCAAATTAAATCTAAAAAGCAATGTAGGGAATGATTTTGCAGTGTAAATAAAGACTGTTGTCCATATGTTACACGTAGAAGAGATTTTAAAATTTGGTTTAAAAAATCTGTTATAAGAAATTGAGAAAGTATTTAAAAGAAATACTCAATTTAAACCTACACTGTCATTTGAAATGTATAAATATAACTTTAGCCAATCATTTATCTAATATTGTATAAATTTTCCTCATGAAAGGATAAAATACAGAAAATATTAATAAAATATATTGGAAGTGATCGCCAACACTGTGCATGGAATTTTTTGAAAATATTAGGAAAATAATTTTTTAATGTCATCACCAATTTTGAAAGCACATTATCTCTGAATCAACATTCTCACTTTTGCCTCACATAAGGTTCATTTTCTATCTGAGTACATGATTTAAATATGTCACCAGTAAGAGAGAGGTACTGACACCACTAGAAACTGACTGCTCATTCCTTGTGCCTTGACTTTTGTGCCACTGATGAAGGATTTCAGTCAAGACAAATAGGTAGTCATGCAGAAGTACAGAGAGAAGTTTTTGTAAAGTAGATAGAGAATTACATTTTCCAGCAAGGAAGCTTGCAGTGTGACAAAGTCATTACCCAAAGTGTGACTTTGGTTGCTTTTTATTCACAAAAGAATTATTCCTGGGTTTCAGGGATCTATGGTGATTACCATGTTTATGGACATTTTTCTTAGAGATTATTTTAAATGTGGATATCGCAAAAATGTCACTCTCATTATTTTCAGATGGTTTTTGTTCCCGCGGGGGCCTTGGTCATACGAAGAGTTTAGGAAGAAAATTTATCAAAGAAGAAATTTTCTTCTAAATCAGTTCTCAGATCAATGAGGGAAAAACATTAAAAATAATATCCTACTTTCTGATATTATTGGATGCAGTAGGTCATGACACTCGGAAATGCTGTATGCCTTATTGTGGAAATAGATGGCCAGGAGTCCGGACATTAAAAGGAGTGTGCACAACATTTAACCTTAAATGCCATTGTGCTCCCAGGGGTCACTTTAGGACTGAACCCTAACGGATGATTATAAATGTATTATACACACAGGTCTTGATTTCTTCATTTTTCTCTCACTGACCTTTGCCCCTCAGACCAGCTAATGTATAACAATCTGCCCAGTATTTTATAAGCAAGCAATACTAAACAAATATATGAGAAGTGAGTGAACATGAAACTATGACCACGTGTGAAATAATGAGTAAAGTATACCTAGTTATGTCAAAGATATGTTTTGACAGAGTTAAATAGATAAAGGTAACTTAATTCAAGATTATCAAAATAGAGAAAAAAAATCTATTGCAATAGGGGAGAAAGAGAACTCAGTGTGCATGAAGGAATATATGGGAGCATAGTGCTGGAGGGAGGTGTTGGAAAAGTTCAAGACCACATTAGAGTTACTCAGCATATTAGACTTGTGATGTCTTACTGTGTCAGTCAATGTAAATTACTACACAAGAGTGCATGCATGTACACACAAACACACACAGACACACAGACACACACACACACACACACACACACACACACACACACTGAGTAACCAGTGAGGTCTCCTTTTTGCTATTATATTTAAACAATCATTCAGGAAGACAGCCTTGAGTTCCAAATCCAGAAGCTAAGAAGAGATTTACAAAGAGGCTTGGCTAAAATGAACAAATGTAAACTTTCTAAAGTAAATATCCTTAGTAAAGTAAGGAGTAAGTAAAGTAGAGTAGAGTAGAGTAGAGTAGAGTAGAGTAGAGTAGAGTAGAGTAAAGTAAGGAGTATAGTGAGGAGGAAACCTACTTAGGTGGACATGTGCTGAGAAGGACACAGAAGACATCTTCTGCATGTACAGAGTGGAATGTAGTGACTATAACAATAAATGACACATTGTCAAAGTGGTAATATTGTAGCACTGATTCTACTCCAATCATCTCTAAGAAAAAAGAGACAAATTTGAAAAAAAGAAAAAACAAAACACTAAACTAGGTGGGGTAATATCACACAAGTAAATAATGACGACGATGGTGATGATGACAGCGATGATGATGTACGTGGAACTAAACCATGACCATTGCTGGGCGGAGAGAGTTATTGAACATAGAGGTTCAACGAGCTGTAGCAACAGGAGTAAAGAAAAGGGATATTGTTGGGTAGATGAATCAGGAATTATAACAACACAAACTACTCTGTACCCTGTAGAGATAAATGGAAGATCATCGAGGCTAAACCAAGCCATACGACAGGAAGCAGTTTACACTCAGTAACACTGGGGCGAAAGTAAAGAGAAAAGGGGGACGTAGGGCAGGGAGGCAGACAGAGCGCAGGGCCTTCGAGGATAGCAGCAAAGAGGCCCAGCACAAGCCCCGCAGAACAGCTTCAGGGGACACTAAAGCTGTTGTCGTTTTGATCTGCAATGCCCAACCTCCAGAACTATAGGAAAGTAAAGTCCGATTGTTTAAGCTACTCTGTGCATTTTTTGTTATTGTAGTCTTAGGACAATAACAGGTGAAAAATTAAACTGCATAAAGAACATTTTTTAATTTCAAAAGTGATTAAAAAGAAATATACTCTTTTGAGGAATTATTTTAAATGTTGAAGACATAGCAACTCACAAAATGTTAATCAAAGCAAAGTAATAAAACAACTGCAAGACGTATTCCACAACCAAATTGAATTAAGAAAGTACAAAGATCTATTTTTCAAATTGCCTAATACTGAACTGCCTAATAGTGATGCAAAATAGAAAACTCTGAGATAAACTTATTAAAATTGTTGTACTATAACAAAAAAGAACAAGAAATAAATTATCTGGCCACACAGACAAAAAGACTAGGTCACTTTTAAGGGACAGAAAATCAGATTAATTCCTGGCAATTTGACAGCAATGGAGTAAAGGAAAAAATTGAGTAAAGTTGAAAGAAAATGATTTTTCTTTTTTCTTTCTTTTTCAAGAAAGAAAAGATTTTACAGCGGTATCTTGTTTCATGAATGACTTTGTTTGCAAACAACAAACAAGATTGCTACCATCTTTCCTGTACAAATACAAGTGTGACCACCTTTTCCACAGTTGTACAATAAATTAATTTCATGATCTAAGATACCCCCGCAAGCATCGTCAAATGGACTCAAACATAAAGGTCACAGGCTATCCTTCCTAAACATGAGAAAACTCACAAAACTCACAAAACCAAAATGATGAAGAGGCATTCACAAAAGATACATAGGGATATGATACATCTCAAAATTAGGCATAAGGTTGACTGACGTGTAATCAATTCTTATTATCAAAATATAGATATAATGTCATCCAAAAAATAAGTGAGGGAAAAGTTCAATAAGTTTGCTACTTGTTTTTGGCATGCATCTATAAACTGGGCTTTAGAACAATTTAGCCTGTTGCTTAAATATAGTTTGATGAGAACTGTAAATTTTAAGTTCATTTATTTATATATTTTCTTTATTTTCTTTAGAGTTACAGAGGCAAATTTAGGCAAGCATGATGGATCATGTGACCTACAAATTGGAAATGCTTATGATTTGATCTTCATTTCCAGAGTTATTGATAAGTAAATTATATATGTATACATATATATGTTTATGCATATTTCTTTTGTAAAATACTCAATATATTTTAAATAAATTCCCATTATTTATATTCAAATTTATTTTGTTTTGCTTACAAGTATAAGCACACACTGCTAAGTACCCTGGAAAAATCGTTTCACCTCTACCCTAGTAGACTAAACTATGAACAACTGTGAGTTAAGTTATTACTCAGCATAGGATTGAGTGTATCATACTCAGTCTGTTTCTTTCCAGAAAAAACTCAAATAAAAATATTCTCCCATGTTGATCAATATCTTCAATTATAATTTGGTTTTATAATTTGAATTTAAACTGAATAGTTAAAGAAAAGGTGAGATTAAAGTCTACCAAGTCTTTGAAGACAAGTTATTTATGAGCTGTGCAAGAGAAATACATAATAAATTTTATATAATTAGTGCTAGATCTAAAGTAATGTGTGTGGTACCTTTTTCTCATAAAATTGTTTTGCGGAGAAAGGTGCAGCACTGGCAATTTACTGCAATGAGTATATGTAATAAGACTTCTGAATTGAAACTAACCAATTATATGACAAATTTAGTTTTATATAAACTTGGTTGTTTTAGATCAGCTCTTTCAGAAAAAGACTCAGAGAAAGCAATCGGTGCACAGGCAGTTTATTAGAGAGTGGGTATCAGGGTTGCTCAGAGGGAGGATTTGTGTTGCAGTGCAGTCACACCAGAAATAACACTGGTCAGTCTCATGGAGAGCTGTGAGATCGATATGGCCTTTGTAATTGTTGTACACTGAGCTCAGGTCTTTTTGAGAACTGCTGTAGAGTGAGTGGTAGGATAAACTGGGATAAGAAGGCTATCTAGCCAGTCTAACCAAAGTGAAATCCTCAAGATCATAGCTGAACTCGCACCTGCCAATACCCCCAGCATCAGGAAACAAAACGCCTGAGTCTTCAAGAGTGGGAGTTAGATCATGTTGGGAAACAGAGTCTACCCACCGTGTTGCATTACTGTGCATTTTTCGTATAAATATTTATGGTAAGAGCTCTTGCAGCATAGATGCTCTCTTTTCCTGAGGAAACTTGGATCTACCACCACTCCCAAAGCCTGTCTATTGGAGAAGCACAGACTCTCACCCTACAGGGATGTGCACTGCTAATCTCCATGACTTTCTCAGTCTATGAATGCTACAGAGGTAAATTTATTACCAAAATATAACCAACTAATACTAAGACCACCATGGAAGTCACCTAAATGTCAAAAATATTCTTCTCCACTTTCATTTATTATTTCTATTTATTGATTTCCAGTGTTCTCTTTTTAATTATTGAAAATAATTCTTATGAGATCTACTCTGTTAGCCAGCTTCTCATGTGTATGACACAGCACTGTTAACCATAGACATACAAAACAACAGGTATCTTGGACTTAGTTGTTTTGCATATTTGAAAATTTGTATCTGTTTAGTAAAAAAATTTTCTTCTTTGCCCACTGTTAGTACCTAGAAACCAACATTTTATTCTCTGCTTCTCTTGGTTTGACAATTTTAGAACTCTCGTATAAGTGGATTCATACAGTATTTATCCTTCTATGACCGGTTTAATTCCATTGATATAATGTAGACTCTGTAGAAAACACTATAGTACTATAGTTCCTCAAAAAAAAGAAAGAAAGAAAGAAAGAAAGAAAGAAAGAAAGAAAGAAAGAAAGAAAGAAAGAAAAGAGAAAGAAAAGTGAGACACTTTATGGTCCAGAAATCTCACTGATGGGTAATTATCTAGAAGAAATGAAATTGCAGTCTCAAAAGGCATTTGTCCTTCCATGTCTATTGCAGCATTACTAACAACACCAAGACTGAGACACAATCCAAATGCTCATCCATGGCTGAATGTTAACAAAATATGGCATAGTGCACACATGAGATGGCACACAGCTAAGGCTTAAACAAAGAACAGTCTGTCCTATGAGGCCACAGGGGTGAACCTTGAAGTTATTTTGCTAATATTCTCTTCTTATTTTTAAACAACGTCCTTCCTCCTTCAAGTCAATCTTATCTACCAAGGTTATACCTCCTTTCCTTCCTGTTGGCCTTTTAAAATAATGAGTTGAGTATCACTAAATGGCACTCATTGCTTAAACTTTGATTTACTCTTAATTGTGTCCTCTTACAGAAAATCCCTGTTCTCTCTAGAACTAATAACTCCAACTTCTATTTTCTAGATTTTTATGAAAGCAAAACACAAGCTCTCAAAAATTCAGTGGGATACAGAGAGTAGGCCATTCTAGCTTTTTATTCTAAGAATGATATTTTCCTCCTAGGGAAGACATAAGTCTAAATAATCATATTGGTTTCCAAGTATATAATGCTTTCTAAAGAATATCACTCCATACTTGCAAAGCATCATCTGAAAATTGGTGCTAAAGTTTTACCTTTAAAAGTCAGTTTAATTACCCTTTCATTCTAGCAGCTTCTATATGATACAGTATGTAATAAGTTCTGACCTGCAGCTATATTTTTTTGCTGTTACATGGGGCCTTGGTTCTTTGAAATACTATTACATCTTTCCTTATCAGGTCAAACAATCCGTAATTGTTTAGATAGCTGTGCTGCCTGTGGAAGTGTGGGCAAGATAAGTAAAGCCATATCCAGAATTGTGTGCCAGGCTTACTGAAGACAATTCATTCCCATGGCAGAACAGATGAAGTAATGCATAATCAATGGTTAACAAGTTACTGCCTTTACACTTTCCAGCATGGTGCTTGGATACTGAAGACTCAGTGCACATTACCTTTTTCTTTTCAGTGTGAAATTTATACTGGCAGATTGTACACCCTACTGTAGCTGCAATTTGTTGATTTGTATGAGTTGAAACCCATGACCTTGGATTGCTCGTTAGCTTGCATACTGCACACATTCATCATGCTACATTGAAATTCTGCCCATTCGGCCAGCACTGGGTGGGCCAATTTCACTTGTCCACATTGTTCTGCCCAATGAGTTGTATATTGTCTTTTGATGATTGTCTTTTTTTTTTTTTTGTACCGGGAATCGAACTCACGACCTTGCGCTTGCTAGGCAGGTGCTTAAGCCACTGAGCTAAATCCCCGGCCTTGTATATTGTCTTTTAATAATGAGTATTCTTTGATGTGTGCTAGCTTGGGATACAGGGGTCTTTATATTTTATATCCTTCCTTTAAGTACAATACTGATAATTTTCCAACATACTTGGCATCAGTTTTCTAGGCTTTCCCTCTTCAAGTTTGTACATTTTGTGGACTATTTCTTTATTCACACAGAATAGATGGCTAATTGTATACTCCAGTAGGATTCTTCTTTTCTTCTTCCTTTATTATCTACCTCTAAGAAGAGGATGTATTTCAAAGACAATTCATTTTTAGAGATTACCCACAAAGTGACCATTAAAAAGACCACTTTTCCTCTCTACAGTCAGGACAAAGTGGCCTCCTTCTTATCGTCAAAGTTGTGAGCTGAGGAAGTGCAAATACACTAGAATTGAATTACGTTTGCATTGAGGCCACCTATTCATGCAGTTTGTTTTCTTTGTAATTTTTCTTGTCAAAAGTAAGACATGTACATCAAAATTATGACTTATTATGTGGGCTGTGACTATCTTATGAGTTTTTGGCTCTGACAGATTGTAGCCAGTGAGACATGCTTCTGATCACATGGTTTCTGATATTCCATTTCACATGTTACAATTATAGTAAGGCTCATCAACATTCCAAAAGCTCTTTGTGAAAAATTCTTTACTGGAGAGAATATAGTCTTCCAAGTATCCTATGGACTCACATTGCAGTTGTCTATCAGAGATGGCTGTGTTTACCCCAAAACAATACTATGCTATCTACATCAATGGATATAATAAACATCCATGTCTATAAACCAAAAATATATTCAATATCATAGATACCATACTGTTCACATGGGCATTTGCTGGTTGGACTGTAACTTTAGCCTAAGTTTTACAATCCTACTCAAAACTAACAACATTTTGTGTGTGTTTCCCAGAAAAATGGAAGTAGATATGTTTCAAAAACTGAAATCTACTTCTTCCAGAAAAGACCTGTCAAGCTCCACTTTCTTTCCAAAAACTAATGAAAGGTGTAGAAAATTCTTTCCTGTGATGAACTAGCATGACCAGAATTCTAGGCCAACCCCTAAACTGTGTGCATGACACTTTCCACAGGGCTTGCAGAGTTGTCTCCCTGCAGTTAAAATATATATTAGAGAGAGACAGAGAGAGAGAGAGAGAGAGAGAGAGAGAGAGAGAGAGAGAGAGAGAGAAATATATATATATTGAGAGTGAAAGATATATATCGCTATATATATATGTGTGTAGTGAATTTTGATGCTATAAATAAAATTTTGTTGAGTTTGTGGTTCTCTTGGTAAAGCTGAGTAGGAGCCACACTCTAAAGAAGTAATGATGCATTTGGCCACTATGAAAAGATCATTTAGTCTCTTACAAATATGTTACTATCTGTCATTCTTAACACCATGTACATTTCAACATGTAATTATATATTAATACATATGAACTATTAAGTATTTAGTTACGTTAACTTAATTTTATTTTTCAGAAATTTTACTGGCTCTTTTTTTTAATAGGAACTTTTGGATATTTGGGTATGCTAATATTTACCAAAAATTTGAAACCAATTACAAATTTTAATTTTTGATTTATATTTATTTTATTTATTTGTGAATATAGCTATTAGATAACATGTTGTTGTTGTGTCACATCTTGCCAAAATGACTATTAGCAATAATTATACATTGAATTATTGATTATAATAACATTTTTATAAGATTTTAAAAATGGAGACTGAGTTAATTTTCTATTTTGTTATTTTAGAATCTCAAAATATTTTTCATATTGTTATCTAAGATTTTACAGCATTTTTCCTCACCATTGAAGTATGGAAATTTTATGGAATATATTTACTAATCTTTTAACTGGTCAACGTTTCATTCATTCTGTTGAAACAGAGACCACACATTTTACTACTCATGCTAATGACGGTTCCTAAAGTTTCATTATTTTTATATTCCTTCTCCCAAACCTCATTTCCCTTTGTATGACACAAAGTCTAGTTGGTTGAATTAGAAAAAGAGAAATAAAACCTTAGGAAATCCAAATCATTAATAATAACAGGAAGCACTGTTCTAAGGTACTTTACTACATATATTTGTGAAACATTGTAGGAAACAAAAGATGTATGATTGAATAATATCCGAATATAAAGAATACATAGAAGCTTACAAACCATTACTTTAGACAAATGAAAATTATGGAAAAATCAGGGCTTTAAAAAGTTTATATTTTTCTCTAAAATAAAGTATTAAAACTTTAGAGCCAAACTTTTTATTCAAATATTCCCTTAAAAAAACATATATTGTTGGTTAAATGACGGAATATCCAGGTGTTTACAATAGTAATTCAACTGGATAATCTTTGTTATTTTGCATACTTTCACTAATAGAAAAACTAGCTTTACATCTAGCTTCTAAGATATCTTTTATCTTTCTACAATATGTTTTCATACTATATCATTAGAATATAGTTTATTTAATGATTTTTAGTTTGAGGTATAAGTTTAAAATTTTTAATATGTTATATGTGGGTTTCCATCTGCTCTTTCATTGAACTATCCGTAACAATCATGTATGAATTTATCACATTTTTGTCCTTTACTTCTTGGTGCAACCTTGCTGTCACTAATATCATTTAAAATATTTCTTTTAAAATCAAATTAAAGTCTAATTTTAACACTGACAAAGCCATTGTTTACCACTGTCTAACGCAGTGTTTTATAGTTGTTCTGTGGTCATTAAACTAAGAAAATATCTTAATTTAAATAATTTATCATGGCTTCTAAGTGTATATTTTTTCATTGCAAAGTAAGCATATTCATGATGGGCAATATTAAAGCTAAATTAGAATCTGAAGGCTGGAAAAATATGTAACTAAATACAAATAACTGTAAAAGTTGTTAGTATCTAGAAATAGAGTAAGATGAGCATGGATCATTTTGTTTAGTAATGTAAAGATTATTTTGAATTTCTATATATTTTTCATTCTATAAATCATTATTGAAAATATAGATATAGAACTTAACCAAAATTTCAGTAATATTGTATAATAACAATTAAATGTAGCATAAAATGCTTTGTATTTAAAGATCTAATGAAGTATATATTATTGAAATTAGTTAATTTGTAAAAAAAATATGGAATGACAGTCATAAAAGATTATTTTGGCTAAAAAAACTATGAAACAATATGATTACATAAATATGTTAAGTAAAATTATATAAAAATATGAACAGAAATAAATAATTTAGGAAAATAAAAACATGTGCTTAAGAAATGGGAATACCGTATGCCTCTTTTTAAAAACATCATCTATGTTATCATAAGAATAATTTAAATTCATGCTTGACTTTTAAGTTCCAGATTTTCACCAAAATTAATCAGTATAGGTTAGGTTGATCATACTTAGATAGTCTTTATGAGTGAATAAAAATGCTGGTCATCTATTGAATAATCTTTTCCTTAAATGAAATAGTGTTTCTTAATTTTGTTAAAGTTAGCAGCTGAAAGCACATTGGAGAAAATACGTGATGTTTAGTTAACTTTGTTTAACATCTAGAACACAAGTTTAAGTGGTGAGGGACAAAGATAAAGGCAATTTCCAATTTAAGTGAAATGCCCTACATTTTACTTTTTTTTCACTGTATTGACAAAAAGGCTATTTTTGTTTACCTAGCATTGCTATTACAAAGTACCAACAACTGAGTAGCTTAAAAAAGAGACATTTATTTCCTATAGTTCTGCTACTTGAAGTTTGAGATCAAGATGCGGATGAGATTGATATTTTTCTGTTGTATCATTTTTTGGCATCTTGTAGAAGACTATCTTCCACTGTGGTTTTATTTCAACATGGTTTTCTCTCCATGCATGTCTCTGTCCAAGTTTTCTCTTTATATGAGAATACAGTTATATGGGTTAAACCAAATTCCAATGATAATTTTAACTTCATTATCTATTTGCAATTGCAATTTAATTTTAAAATACTGGAGGTTAAGATTTCATTCAACATAGAAACTTAGAGATTTAATTAACTTTCTCAAGATCACATAGACAATATGCTGTTCTGTGACTCCAGAAGTTAATTGTCCCAAAAAGGCACAACAAAATATTTTAATTTAAACAAATAGAATGTCTTCACCAATCTAATAAAATCCTTTATCACAAAAATATCATCATGGATTATATATATATATATATATATATATGTATGATTCAGGTTGACATTACACAAATATTAACTCAGCTTTTTTTCCATAAGCAGTTATCTGCATATCAGGAATATATTTATTTAAATGTACTACTTGGAAGTTTTTTCCTGTGAATAACTATTATTTGTTATTACTAAATCATCTGCTGGAAATTTTAATATATTTGCTTTAAATATTGTATTTTCTTTTTGAATATTTCCTTTAATATGCACATGTGAAAAACACACAATTAGTATGTAGATAAAAAGCTATCTTAAGTGGTTACTATGAATTAAATATAGAATGTAATAATATTGTTTGAAATAATTTTTCTTGTCTGTGTTTACTATAGTTGAATTTATCTTATCTTTTCTTTCTCTTTTTATCCATAACATTCAAACTTCTTCACTTTATCAATAATTTGCCATTGCCCCTGTCTCTTCCTTCTATTCACAAACAGATCTGATAGCTTTTTTTTTTTTTTTTTTTTTTTGGTACCGGGGATTGAACTCACAGCCTTGTGCTTGCCAGGTAGTCACTTAAGCCACTGAGCTAAATCCCCAGCCCTGATCTGATAGCTTTTTAAAGGTCTTTCTCATTTACTTATTATTTTGGAAGGCTATGTCATTATAAATGCCCATGACTACATTTTAAGAAAACCATCTAAAGAAAAGACTACAATTTGCAAACTCATGAATACTATTTCTCCTTTATATAGGCAAGTATTTCAACAGAAATTGATTTCCAATTATTAACTTTCCAGTGGGATATAACAATAAAATCTTTTCATCATATGTATGAGTTAGAACATTTCACCTTACCAACCTCAATAGAACTTTTACATTTATTTCACGTAATCACATTATTTTTTTAAACAGTAGCAGTGTTCTTTATGATACTGACCACGATTAATGTGTAGGTCTATAATCTAGAGGGAAATGTGACCCCCTACTTACTGATAATATGCATGGGGACACTGTTCTGTTGTGGCAAACAATGTATTATATTATATCTAAAATATCTGTAAAATCATGTGTTTGTGGAGGAGACTGGATCATGGGAGCATTTTAATCATCAATAGGTTAATCCAACCATAGGTTCATAGCTAAATTTCCTGTTAGGAGATAGGGTCTGGTTGAAAGACGTGGGTCACTATAGGTGTGACCTGGCGGGATGTATCTCCCTTCCCTCCCCTCCATTCATTCTGTCTCCTGACCACCATGGACTAAGCACATTTTCTGCTACCATGCTACACTCTCAACCTGTTTCTGCTTTAGAGCAAAATATTGTGAACTGAAACCGTGAAGCAAGCTAAACATCTCCTCTTTTACAGTGTAGGTATTGGTTATTTTATCTCAGTGATGAGAAAGTGAATTAGGCAGAATTTTGGTACCATAGAAATGGACTGGTGACATTGCTGTATAATCCACACAATGTGGAAGCTTTTGGAAAATGGTTTAAAAGATATATTTGCAAAGTGTTGGATATTGCAAACTAGAGAAGCCCTGGAATGTTGTAACCTGGCATGGTGATAGGAAACTCTAGTAAAAGCTCAGAGGACAAAAAGTGCAAACAGTAAAGGTCAGCCTTAGGTTTCTGATGGGAGACAAACTCCACTGGCAGTTGGTTTATAGACAATGTGCATTACAATAATAGAAATTTGTCTTCATTTTGCCCATACCCAGAGACTACATGAGAGAGAGATTAAGACTGTGCTCAATGGACTAAATAATCTAGAAGAGGAATTTTCAAAGCAGCTCAATTTTTAGGAAGTTACCATGCCTACTTCTAGCTGCTTTTAGCCATATCTAAAGTGAAAATCAGGAGTAAAAAAATGTAAAATGGTTACAGTCTCACTAGAGGAGAAAATATAAAGGACATGATTTCTGAAAAGATTATCATTAAAACAAACCCAAGTACTCTACACTAGGACAGTGGAAAAAGTGCAATTAGAGCATCTCAGAAAGTAACAAGACATCAAACTTCCAAGCTTACAGAGCCAAAACTATAAATTTTCCATTTGAGAAAAGAGCTTCTGCACTTCCTTCTCAACAAGGGGTACCTAAGTAATTGATTATCAAAAATGCATTTCACCATGTTCACCCATGCAGAGACTGAGAGTCCATAGTATCCCTGATTCTGAAGCCATGGCTACAGTTCAAGCTGATAGGAGACCTTGAAATTGGTCACTTGGTGTTGGTTTAGCAGACATGCTGAATGCAAGAATGATGTGGTCATCCAGGATTCTTCCTAGATTTAGAAGATCTAGATGTCCAGGAAGTGCACTTTCTAGAAGGCCATATATGAAGCTGTGACAGTGAAACTGAAAGAATAGTGGAGGCCCTAGAATTGGGAGATGTCAGTTATTTGTAATGACTACTGAAGAAAGCCAAAGACAAAGCATGGATGCCATGAATAGCATTTGAGGGACCATCGAGGCTGGAATGAGCACTGTGGGATGAGCAAAGTGGCAGAGTGTGGAATCAAACCATCCACTAACACATCAACCATATTGTATGTCATCTTTTATACTGCTTTGGAAATATCAGGCTATACAGTATATGAGGACCACAGTTGCTGCAAAATGGTTGATTCTGGAGTTGCACCAAATCAAAAACAAAAATGTGATTTTTTTGAATGAAAAAATAGGTTTTTGATGGGCAGTTTCCATGTTTTCTAAAATTATTTATTTTATTTCAAATAAATATATTTTTTCAATATTTTAAATAATTTCTATTTTATTTAGTAAATATCCTTGTCTAAAATACAAACTATTTTCAAAGCTGTGTATCTCCTCAAGGGTTGAAAATATTTTTGGATGGTTGCATTTCACAATTTCTTACTATTTTTTGTTAGGGCACACTGGCAATAAAATTTATGTCAATGTGGCATATCCATATTAGGAAGACCTACAATATAATTTCAAAAACCCAGTGTTAAACATAAGTGAAGTAACTATACTCTAAGTTCTTTCATTATAATAATTAAAAAACTTTTAATATTATTAGTTTTGGGCTGACCTACAGGTAGCAGGATATGGAGTCTTTTTGAGAGAGACAGCTCAACTACCAGAATAGAACACCCTGGAGCTGAACAGCCTTGCACGTGGCTTGCCCAGAACCAACCCTTCACACGACCCACCCAGAGGCACCATGAATTAGTGCTGCAGCCACAATGAAGTCAGAGGTTGGGGAGCCCAGGAGTTCTCAGGGACCAGTATCAACATGCAGTAAGTGATGCGAATGGGACTCTCCCGCGGGAAAGGGCCAACCTACTAGACAACATTTTGGAGTTGGGCAGGAAAGTCCTGGTTCTGTAAGGAAGCAGCTTCAGT